>MBFL02000105.1:0-97460 GCA_001696595.2 Aspergillus hancockii | reverse complement strand
TATAGGAAGGAGCTGGCCATGCAAAGGCTCGTGTTGACACTGTTCTAAAGTGGCAGGTGGTCAAATTGAAGCTCCTCTTTTTTAAGTCCTCGGTCCGCCAGTTAACTCTGAGTTTGATTTTATCTTAATAATTCCGAACGGCCAATCTGTTCAAGACTATACTTCTCACAGATTTTCGCCGTCTAGTTTGTTGATTATCCAAAATTTTCATATGTTCTAAGACATATTCTAAGACAGTTCGTTATGGAAAATAATCATTTTGAGCGTATCCTTTCAGCCATGAGTCCTGCGGCCTTAGGGGCTGAATTATTAGAGCAAGAAATTAAGCTTAGGGCATGCCTAGACCGGATGTACACACAGAATACACCAATCTGTTGTGTTGAGCTACATCATGTCTTGATCTTGAAAGGTTTTCCTGCGAACCATAGCGCGGAGGGCGGGGATCTCTATGGGGCTGAGAAGGCTATGGCTCGACACAACCATGGTAAAGGGTAAGTTTATTTCTGAGTAGACCTGGTACCTACAATATCCACTGCCGTTGCCTACTAATTATTCGGAACTATGCGATCCAACAAGTCAGTCATAGAAATTATAGTATTCCTTCGCACCATTAAATAATCTCATATACAAAAGCTAAAGCTCAAAAACTCCGCCAAGATACCATCTACTTGATAGTCACACGCACACCTTGCGAACCAGGCTTAACATGCGGCAAAAACATATCCCGGTAACAATCCACAGATGTGCGATCTGTCTCAAACAGCTCGAACTCAAAGTTCCGGAACACGTTCGCAATAGTGAGATACATCTCTGCCTGGGCCAGGTTAATACCCAGACAGGAGCGGGTTCCTTTACCGAAGGAAACAAGGTATCGTGCCAGCTTCCTTCCATCGGGGGCAACGGGGTCACCGAGCCAGCGCTCGGGTTTGAACGTGTACGAGTCAGGGAAGATCTCTTCGTCGTGGGAGACGGAGTAGTTATCCATGCTGATTACTGTGCCTGGTGGGATCACGTATTTCTTGTAGGTGAGGGAGATGTGATCCGAAACGCGGAAGGCTCGCTGGCTGGTGCCGTAAGACATACGGATACCTGGTGGATGGATGGGTTAGTTTGAGTTGAGCTGAAGGGGGAAGTTACGTACATTCTTGGATGCAGGCATTCAAGTAGGGGAGCTGTTCCAGCTCGGTTAGAGAAGGAAGATTGCTGGGGTCCGGTATCGCGGCTTCGAGTTCTTCGCGAAGGCGCTTGAAGATGTTGGGTGTGTTGATGATGTGGAAGCTGGCCACTGACAGGGCATATCTTGTTGTATCGAAGCCGGCTCCGATGACTGTGATTGCTTCTTGTGTGAGGCGGGGCAACGTGAGCTCCTCCGGAGGCAGATCGGAATCGAGCAATGCGCCGAACACATTTTTCTGTTCTGAGATTTTCTCTTTTTCTTTGCTCGCGAGAACGTGGGAAACCTGGTCGGCCATTTCCTGATTGCATGTCAGATTGGTCTCAAGCTTCTTTTGCTTTCCGCCTCTCGCAGAGGAAAAAAAAAAAGGTGGGTGAAGGTGCTCCTTCAAAGTAAGCATACCTGGTTATAATTGTTCACAGACTTCATGCCCGGCTGTAAAGCTTCCACAAGGCCTTGCGGCAGAGAGTTGAAAATGGTAGCGACCCACGAAAACTGCGTAATCAAATGGACCCCGTCCAGCAGGTCGAACAAGGCCTGAATGAACGGCGATTTAAAATCGGGCGCCTCCAAAAAGTCATAGCCGCGATCTAGACAATACCGGATAATGATATCTGACGCGATACATCCCATCATCCAGTCGAGACGGAACACTTTGCCGGTGCCTTGGTACTCCCGTCGCAATCGATCGCAGAGCCTGTTGATCTGCTCCTGCATCATCGGAACCGCATTGCTGATTGCGCGCTTCGAGAAAAAAGGGTTGAGAGCTGCCCGGCGACGGCGGTGCACTTCATGCTTGTTTGTCGGGAACAACCCGTTGGCGTTGTTGAATCGGTGCTCGAGATCTTTCGGTTTATCCCATGGTAATGTCTGCGAGTACATCTCCTCGAAGAAGGATGAGTCCTGAATGTGAATTTCGCGGGGACTCAACCGGATAATTGGACCTTGAAGGGGGGGAGGGGGTTAATCCATGCTCTTTGAGAGGACCACACCCTAATTCCTGCAACAGGAATAAGAGACAAAGACAACTCACCATACTTCTCATGCAATTTCCGGTAATGGAATAGAAACTGCCCGCCGGGAGACTTGAAAAACTCATAGTAAGTCTCATACCATTGTGTGAAACCAGCGATTTTAGGGCCTGGAAATTTGGCCAGGGGGTGCAACGTGATGCGATAAACCCCTAACACCAGAGTATACAACACGACAGCCACCACCGTCGTCACGCAGAAAGCCACCGGAGACCCTATAAACGGCTGAACGACCGTCGTCAGATCCTGGGTGAATCCCATGTTGCAGGGTAGGGATGTTGTTCAGAGCCAGATGCTTGGGAATTTTTGCTCCGCGTACTCGGTATCCATAGACCCGGCAGTTTGGCACCATGAATTCTGCAGAAGAAATGAATGCCATTGTCTCAAATATGACAGGCCCCTATTGTGGGTCTAGGCCGTGCGATTCTGCAAACCGTCGTCGAGCGGAGAAAGACGAGACGGGATATACGCTTTCGGTTATGGATGAGCAATGGCCTTCACCGCGTTGCGTTTAGGCTCGGGGCTGTTGCCATATTGTCAAAGTTTCCTGCGACACTGCCTTGGAAATTGAGGGAGACCCGCATCCTGCAGTACCGTACGATTGGTACGATCAGTAGTGCTGAGTATCGAACTAGTAGACCCACCGCAGTAGTAGGAACACGGAGTCATCGGCCACCTATCACATCCGAGGAATTAATCCACCGGACGTTTCTGACGGGTGAGAGTGACTGCCAAATCAGTTAGCCTGTGCGAAAATCTCCCAGCTGGGTCTGTGCAGGACACCTGCATTCTATTCAATATTTGGCGTGAACATGCGCTCTACGAGGCAAGAACAAAAGGAAATCTGGTCCGACTTGTCATCGACATCTGGTGACCCAATTGGATTCTCGTGAGGATTCCATACTCGAGCACTCCGAGCTTTGGCCAAAACGGCGGGAGGTTGTCCCACGTAGCACGACGCCCATCTCCATAAATGGCGTAACTTAAGATGGATGTCAAAGCGCGCTCAGACAGGGGCGGTTCGGATAGATAGTGAGGTTAGTGGCTGGCTGTTCCCCAGTTGTAGATCCAACACTAAGTCTTGCACAGCTCATGTGGTATTCTTCGATATCAGTGCGCACACGAGTTCCCGTTGTTTGAGTTAGATTCATAGGCCCGCTAGGTCAGAGGCCAGGCCTCGATCTACCGAAGGGAAACTTCACTGGTCTGAATTCGCCGACTAGAATCATGCCATTTGTGCTGTCGTAGCCGTGCCACCCGGTTGATAAATTATTTATGGGATAGAGCCGGGAGATGGCCAACGCCATTCGGCTATGCCCGAGAGCCAATGATTCCTCCGTATGCACATAGATTATGAGCAATGAAGCGTTGCGGTCGCTTTTGCTAAACCAAAGTGGAAATACAAAGAAAAAGGAAAAAAAATAGGGCAGTGCCTAGGGCTGATATGCCAGGTTTGCCCTCAAGAGTTCATGCGGGACGGATACATCAGCTGTACTCCGTGGAACAAGACAACCCAATTGGAATCAAAGCCGGCATGGTTAGTCAAACGAAGCGAACCCTGCAAGCCACGACGGAAGTCTAATAGATGCTCTAGTCTGAGCGTCTTTTCTTTTCTCTCTTTTGTTTTTGAAGAAAAAAAATTTTTTTTTCTCAAAAAAATTAAATAAAGAATAAATTCTGTCAGGCCCTTTTGTTGGACCGATGAGATGGGACAATCTCTCTTTCAGCTGTTGGGGAAATCATATGAAGATCAACACTCGTTCACTGAACTGTTGGAGATACTGTGGAGTAATCGAATGCGCGAGGTCGATCACATGCCTAAACAGATACGAAGTGTGATAGCATCTGCACCCAGCTTAGAAATCAAGTACCTTCACGTTGCGACGTACACAAATGCATTTTAACAACAAGACCTTATAGCAGAAAAGCGTCTAGTCTGCATGGCAAGTGCGCCGTTGAGAGCCCGTTAATGGCCCACACAGAAAACGCAGTACCCATACATTATGCTAGCAGCATTCCGATAATGATCCCCGGGATTTGCATGTAGCGAAGTCCGAAATACCTACAGCGGCTTTCTAATGCACAGCTGATATGTCTGGGAAACTCCATGGACATGTCGTCATCAATCTTATATGTCTCTCTTACCCCCTCCCACCAGCGATTGCGAGGCTATCACCGACCAAATCCCGATGAACGATGTCGATCCTGTGGGAAATGACTGGTTTCGAAGAGTGTGCGTCGCATTTGCAGCCTAATCCAGAGGGAAGGGGTTCGCATTTCCCTCTGTCAACCACCTTAGACGACCACCGCCCACAGACATGCCGTAAATTTACTGGAGTGTCAAAGGGTTCAGAAGACCACCCACAAATAACGGACAACTCCAATACACACCAAAATGCAAGAACAAAAGAATAGTTCATATTCATAGGGCCTTCCGGAGACAGTCTAAGCCAAGCCTATACCCGAATTGCGCACCTGCTCTCAAGACTTACCCTCAGTGGACGTGTCTCCACGGGCTTCCATCTGGGGGCGTGCTGGAGGCCGACTTGGGATGTGCGCCGGAGTCCAATAAATCTAGCCCCGCTGGGCTTACAAGAGTTATTGTAGCTGTTTCCCGAAGCGAAACCGGGGAATCGTCAACAATTCGAGATTCGGCCGACGTATGCTTCTCTACCGTGAGCATCCGGAGGTGTCAAAAGGCTGGAAATGGATAAACTCTTCAGAGTTCAATGGTCATCACTATTTGCAACGCGCTGGGGGGCCTTGTTTTTCTGGCTCCATAGTGCTAGTCTGGGTCTCTTCCATGTAGTGCAAAAGCAATGTCTTAGAAGATGAGTATCTCTGCTGTGGAGCGAACTTGCTAAGGACTGGGTCTGAAGTTCATTTGTTGTCTATATATGGTAAATGTCAAACATGTATGCTTGATGTCCGCGATGCGTTATTCCTCGGCTTATCGCATTTCTTCCGCAGACATTTTTACGTATGAGACATGTAACAGCAGATCATCGGGCGCAGTGGCTTTGTGCATACGGAGTAGCACCGAACAATTGCGGCTCTGACATGTCACACAACAGTGCGGTCTAGACAGTGCTCAGCAAGAGGAACCCTCGACCTCCTCAACGATCATTGTGCACGCGCTCAACCAGTCTGTTGGTTCGCTATCACGATGGATAATGAGGCACTGAGGTGAGAGCGTGGAGTTTCGCACTGCAGTTATTCGGTGATAGATCCTATGAGATTTGAGAATTACCAGAACTTAGACTTGGTCCCACCCCTATCGATCTCAAAGCTTGACAATACGACACAAATATCAATCCAGTTGACATCCAGTTGACCACGGTCTGGAGCCAGGGATTATCCCTGTATTTTCTTGATTTACGTCTACACTCCGCATGGAATGATGATCAGTATGATGGCTCGGAGCCAACCGCTTCAGTCCGATTGGAACAACAACGGGGAAGAAATGTAATGAAAGAATGGCATCCAACTTGAATCTATAGAGGCCCGAGTCCCGTGAGGAACCATTAATGCAGCCCTGCTGATCACTGTGACGGTTGATGCATAATTGGCATTATTATTGTGCATGGGAAACCACCGCTATGGGATGATCACCCCCAACCGCAGACGATATCAATCACATTCAATCAAGACGGTAAATGCGCTGAGGATAGCGGATCAAATATCTGTTCCATTCTTATTATTGAGAGATGAGGATATCCCTCTCTTGGATTAAAGGCGGCAATTTCGAACCTCCCGCGACCACCTCCCCAGTGTTGCCTCTCGCCCCACCACGATGTCATTTCAGCTCTCCGTTCCCACTCTATACGTCCTCTAAAGGCTCTCTAGTAACAGAAACAGGAGACCTGCTAAGGGTATCCGGACTCAGCCTCAGAAATGGCACCGACTCTGAAGCTAGACAAATTTGCCACCTCTATGGAAGCCACTCTCCATGTTGTCACAGATTGGCAGTGTTTCCCCTGCAGATATCTTATCTCGAGAACACTGTCGAGAGCTTCAGTGAGGCCCTGCAATCATGAGGAGAGGACCTGCACAAAAACACTACACATTCGTACTATGATTAGCCAACAGCTACATTGGCACGCTAGGGTTCGAGTTTTCTGACAACCCAGGGTTCGATACGTTTTGATAAAGCAGGGAAGCAAGATAAAGTCCAAATGCCACAAAACCGACAAATGCGCTGCGAGCAAGACAAACGAGTCGAATTGCCTTCAAGAGTATTTCAGAATCCGTCAAACAGCAGAGGATACATAATCCTTATGGAGCCAGCCAGCTACTTGATCATACCAAAATCCTCGATAACTACTATGTACCGAATTTTGTTCAGCTCTAAGAGTCGCTGGTTGAACCACAGTTTCATATCCGACCGGTTCAACCCAGCGAGATGTAACACCAAATGGCGCCAAGATCGAAGATCTTACTAAATCTAAATTTATACGAGCTCCACCAGTGGATATTCAACTCGATTCACCCCCGCCTGTTCCAAAGTCATACATATGTTTGCCTAGATTCGCCTCAGCATTTAGGTAACAACTTGCCTTCGCTCACGCCACTGTCTCCCCTTAAATTCTCCCAGCGCAACCGATCCAACATCCAAATTAACCTCTACAGCTCCAACCAACCCTCAACACAGATACCACATTCCACCCACCATGGGCTTGACAATCCACACCATCGGAACCTCCACCCTCCACCGCCAGGCCGAACGCGCCGTCGTCACCCTCGACGTCTCCAGCGACGGAAGCGACCCCTCCACCGTCTCCCAAGACGTCTCCCGCACCTCCAACCGCCTCCAATCCCTCCTCAAAGAAATCGCCCCAAAGCAAGAATCCGGCGACGCCACACCCTCCGCACCCGTCACCTTCTGGAGCATGAGCTCCATCAGCACGGGCAGCTATCTCCCCTGGGACCACGACAAAGGGGAACACAGAGCGCGCGTCTACACAGCCCGGACCAACTTCGAGGTCAAGTTCCGGGATTTCAGCAAACTAGGCGAGTTCGTGTCGGATGTTGCGAGGGATCCGTTCGTGTCGGTGCGGGACATCGAATGGCGGTTGACGGACGAGACGACGAAGACGCTGGGGCAGGAGAGTCGGAAGCTGGCGGTTTGGGATGCGCTGGCTAAGGCGAAGGATTATGCGGGCGCGCTGAATATGAGCAATTTGAAGCCGGTGGAAATTGATGACGTGCAGGGGAACTCTTCGCCGGCTTTGTTTGCTTGTGCGAGGAGGGCACCGGCGTTTGGGGAGGCGAGTGGTGGTGAGCAGGCGTTGAACTTTGTGCCGGAGAGTTGTGAGATTCAGTGCTCGGTCAAGATGACGTTAGAGGTTGAGTAAGCGCTACGCTATGGCTATGTTACTGGCTCGGGGTACTTCTCTGAGAATGATGTGAAATGAACCCTTTTTTCTTTGATGATATGATGCGCCATTCCCTTCGGTTCCAATTAGTGCTCGAATAAGAGTTAAATTGCATGAAAACGAGTCATAAGATAAAAACATCGCTCGGGCCATCCGCATGATATGAGCCTGTAGAATAGGAAAGCCAAGGCCTTGGGCAAACATGCCTACAACTCAGTAGATCCCCTAGAATATAGGAGCAGTGGTGCGGACGTTGATTGCCGGGGGCGCTGCAGAGGAGATTTTGCCGAAATGGGCGATAAGGAAACCTCTATCCAGGAACCTCGGACACGACCCACGGTAGAAACCCCGACCGGAGGTACAAAACAAAATAGAAAAACAAAAAAGATAATGCTTCCACGCGGATTTGAACCGCGGACCTCATGATTACTAGTCATGCGCTCTACCAACTGAGCCATAGAAGCAAAGGTGTTGTGCATCATCCGTGAATCGAACACGGGCCTCATCGATGGCAACGATGAATTCTACCACTAGACCAATGATGCTGAAAACGAATGGTCCCAGGGAGGCTCGAACTCTCGACTTCTGAGTTATTAGCTCAGCACTCTAACCAACTGAGTTATGGGACCATTGGTTGAAATATTCAAGCGGATCTCTGACATTTGAGGTTGAACTACGGTACTCTTACGGTTCCACGAGTGATCATTGTGTTGATGTAGACACACACATGAGAGGCAAGCTATACATGTTAAAGTGCTTGTATGGACATATTTCCATACCTGTTTGTTAGATATGGACCCCCGTTTCCAGAACAGAGAGGGGATGGCTCAGTTTCGATTCTCCCTCCCCGATGTTTCTAAGCCTAGGAATGCAGAAATTTGGCACAGAGACGGGGGTTGGCACGGACTTCAACATGTGGAGAAATGAATATCCTGGTAACGTCTATTTCCCGGTGTCGCAATAGCCTCAATAAAGTTAGTATTGGAAATTTATTGCGTTGTGAGGCATTGGAGGTATATGTCTTCCATTTTCTACTCCATATTAGAACCTCCGTACCTTGGAGCACAGATTATATCTTATCGACATCAGCATAAGATCTGGGGTAGTTCTTGGAGCGGTTTGATTCTGCCAATTTGGCTGCAAGTCAATTGATACTTCACGGTAATATCGAACGAGTTGGGCCTCCGATACAGTGGCCAACAATTATGACGACACATTGTAGAAAGCGGTTTGCAATTGCCGAAGTATTTCAAATTTCTTACATCATTTGCGCTTTGACTCTAGATGGGTATTGCTCTTTCTATATTCAAAGACTGACTGTTACTCTATCACGTTGTCGGACCTATTAGTACTGTTCTTGCTGATACCCGTAGCGCCTACGGAATCTTGAAGCTGCGAGATCTAAATAATACTACAGGGATAACGTCTCTCTAGGTCTCCATTTATCAGCGTCGTTGCACCCGAGAGTACACTTTCTTATGAAGGGTACCTTTCACAGAGCGTGACATGACCGTTATATTTTCGTTCCAACTATGATATTGGCCGGCCTTTAGAACTCTCAATATCAGCGAAGTACAACTACTCTTACCCACTCCGCGACGACCTAGCAGGGGTATTTATATTTATGTCAATGAAAATGACTTAGCGGGCTAGGGGCCAAAATCACTCAGAGAAGTAAAGGACCATTGCGTCAAATTATCCTTGCAGGAGCCCTGATCCCTCTGGAAACAAAAGTCCGTCCCTGGTTTTCTCTCTTGTCCCTCGTGGTAATATCTTCTGCTCTTATGGATTTACCCTGGTACTCTCTTTATTTAAATTTCTCGTAGATATATGATCTGCTCTTATAGGATCACCGGGAACATGTTAAGACTTGTCTTTATATTAACCCTCTTGTTCCACTCTTCCGTTGAAGCGGAGCCAGACATCTTTTGCAATCCCCCAACAGGGGCTCCCGATTCATGAGCACAAGAATAACCCTGTCTACGAACTTGACAAAAGTGGTTCAGCTATGATGGGCCACCAGTCTGCCACGCTTCTCGATTATGCTCTGGCAAAACGATGATCCACATTTTGAGTGGCTTCAAAATATGTCCTTGTTAGCCACCAACAGTATTAGGTTTCCAATAACTCTCAGCCTGACTAATAAAACTAGCTGGTCTGGCGGGCGTCACGACAAATAACTGGGTCGTATCATCCCAGAGAAATCTAGACAATGGGAATGTCTTTTTTTTTTCAGATGCGAGATGCCGACAACCCTAGGAGCGGAAATTTCTTCGCTATCCATTACGTTAATATCATCAAAAAGACGACAGATTCGACGACGAAGGCATCGGCGTCATCAACATCAGCATCAACTTCTCGTACAGCAACAATAACAGCAACATCGACAACAAAATTGACACCCACCGCTGCAATTACGCCTTCGACTATATCTACACCATCACCCACATCGTTACCCACTTCGTTGTCCACTGCATCGCTCACTGCATCCCCAGATTCAGGCAATGAAGCCGGACTATCGCCGCAGGTGAAGGTAGGAATCGGCGTCGGGGTCGGACTTAGATGTGCATCCCTACTTCGCCTTCCAGCTGTGATCTGGTATTTTCGTCGACGTGCCGAACACCTCCAGGAGGAAAGAGTTTATAACCATCTTTCCGGAAGCACCATCGCATCTGATAAGCCATATATATTCTACAGGCACACCCGGTTGAGGTTCCCGGGCACGGGCCTCAATGACATGAGCTGCCGTCGTGAAATGGCATCTATATATTCCTAGTCAACGTATATATTGTTGAAAGCCTTTTATCGTATGCAAGCCCTTTATCTGCTATATTTAGTTCCATTTCTTCTCATTATTTCTCATTGAATCCTTTATCGGCCATTGCAAGAGGATATGATCATGGGGCTAGATTCAAAGAGGCCGTATTCTCTTTGTATAGCAGTCTATATAGTAGAGCGATTTTCCAGTTTTCTAGATAGTCCCTAAGGTAGATAAGTCAGTTGAACCAAAACACCGATTCCTCTACCAAGAATTTCTTTCTATTTTCTAGATATATTGCGATTGTATTATGATTCAATGTAATAAGTTAAATTTGACTCCATGGAAATTTTTAATATGTGGCACAGGGGCGCTCCGTTCGGACTTACAGATAAGGGGGAATTTCACGTTCTGAGATGGTGGTAACTTGTTGAATGTGTCGCTACTCCTATTATGTTAGTCTTCTCGTATCAATATCCTGACTAGTTTGGGTTGTGGTTCATTAGCACCATTGGCGATTACGGCCCTCTACCACAAAGTTTTTAGCTCATAAGTAGCCTCCACAATAAATCTGCGTGTGCTACATATACGTAGGTAAACCATGCATTTAGCGAAAAATGTCGGGAGCAGTTCTCATGTGAAATCTAGCTCTTCGAGACGATGATTATCCATATAGGCTCTTGTGATAGCTGGCTAGAATTGTTCTCTAGCTTTGTACTGCACAGTGAACAGAGAGATGTATTCTTCTCATTATATCGACATGCACGAGCTATATAGTCATTAAAATCACATCCTTCGATTCGTTACTGCTTCTCCAAGAACACAACCTTGCTACCGAAATCCGACTTGAAGGTATACTGTAGTCCCATGTTCATCAACGTAGCACCCGAATATGATGCGTTACCATCAACACTATACGTGGCTTGAGGATCCAAGCCCTGGAGCCTAATCCAGGGACTGGCATGGTTAATGTTGGCCTTCAGCTGGAAGTAGAACAGAACAGCCTGCTTGCCATCCTCCGAGATGAACAGCACAGCGGGCCAATTAGACTCCTCAGGGAGCCTAAGCCGCCACATATCACCGGTCAGCACAATCGAGTTGACCTTTTCTGACAACGCAATGAGCCCAGGGACCTCGGCCTTCTCGTCCTCCTGCAACTCAGCTGGGTTGAGCTCGAGACCAAAGGAGCCTCCCATCATGGCGACGTGGCCACGGAAGACCACGGGGATTGTGCGTCCTGTCTGATGGTTCGGCACTGCAGAAAGATGTGCGCCCATTGCGCTGGCAGGATAGGCCAGGGAGGTGCCGAGTTGGATGGTGATACGCTCTATGGCATCGGTGTTATCCGAAGTCCAGATTTGGGGGAAGTATTCGAGGACACCGGGGTCGAAGCGTCCGCCGCCGGAGGCGCATCCTTCCCAGAGGACGTCGGGAAAGCGGGTAGTCAAGGTGTCAAAGACACGGTACATGCCTAGGATGTAGGCGTGGTCGTTGCTGGGCGAGGAGCTCTCGTGCATGGCCCGATTGAAGTCCCATTTCACATAGGAGATATCGGAGCTATCGAGAATGCTCGCAACGGAGTTGATGATGAAGTCTTGGACCTCGGGCAGGGCGAGGTTTAGCACGAGCTGGGTACGCTGCAAGGTGCGTGGGTAATTGCCGGCATGGAGCACCCAGTCGGGGTGTTCGCGGTACAAGCTCGAATTGGGGTTGACCATTTCTGGCTCCACCCAGATACCAAAACGCACGGCAGTGGATGTGTTTGCTGCTTTTAACTTTGTTACACTGTCTACCAGAGGGCCGAGGCCGTCGGGGAAGCGGTCCGGATTAGGGATCCAGTCGCCCAGGCCGGCGTTATCTGAAAGACGTGGGTATTTGTCGCCGAACCAGCCGTCGTCCATCACGAACAGCTTCACTCCTAAGGCAGCAGACTCTTCCGCCAGGCGGTAGATGGTGCTCTCGTTGTAGTCGAAGTAGAGCCCTTCCCAGCTGTTGAGCAGCACTGGGCGGTCGGATGTCGCGAACTTGCTTCTGATGAGATGGTTGCGGTACAGGCGGTGGAAGGAACGGGACATGCCACCGATACCGTCCTTCGAGTAGACCGAGACACATTCCGGAGAAGTGAGCGTCTCACCGGCGCCCAATTTCCAAGACAGCTGGCCGGGGTTGAATCCTACCACAGCGCGCGTGAGTCCCTGGGAGCCCTTCTCGACATCAACGGCGAAAGAGCCTGTATAAACGAGCGAAAATCCCCATGCCTCACCCTGGGATTCGGTGGTCCAGGGGTGCGCTAGGGCAAGGAAGGGGTTGTGCAGGTGAGATGAGAAGCCCGTGCTACTTCCGAAACTGTAGATTCTGGTTTAGCATTCAACTCCGCACGACTTCCTGACGAGTAGCCTGAAGAAGCAGCTCACCCTTGAGTCCCGTATTCAACCTTTCGCCTCTGGCGGTGAGCTTCTCTAGCCCAGTCGCCGTTGAGGCTAATCATATCAAGTTCCTCATAGGGAAAGTCGGCGCTGAAACTGGCCAGTGCTTCAACTGTAATGTCCTCTGTTCCCTTGTTCGTGACATTCACGCTCCGAACAATGGCATCATACTTGGGGAAGACGGAGTACGACAGATCTACCGCAATGGAGCTGTAGTTGTCGAACAAATGGATCACCAAGGTAGTGACGTCCTCGTCACGGCCATGGGTCGCCGGCAAACCGGGTAGGGCAGGCTTGCCCTGAACCACCGAGTGAGAATCATACTTGAGATCTGTCACAGTGTAGCCTGCCGATTGGCGAATGCGAACGGCAGGAATACGGAAATCTCCCCGACCTTGATCGGGAAACTCACGGCGCACACGGCCGGCCACACCAACCCAGCCCCCAAGTGCCTCGGGCTCTGGTGTTGTGAACGCCGGGCCTGTAAGGCTGCCGCCGAAATGATCCGAAAGTAGATCGCCGCTGCTCTCGTTTACATGGAAGCGGTAGGATACATTGTCACCATTGAGCGTGAAGGTTGTACCATCCACGGCGACTGCTGGGCATGAGTCAATTGAAGTCCAGCATATAAAGACGCGTCTAAAGCTCATCAATCGATGAGTTCACTCACTGTTGCTGCTGGAGGTGTCCTGCGCCATAGCCAATGGGTATTGTCCGAAAACGGTCAATAGGCTGGCGGCTGCTAGTGCAGCACGCTTCGAGAAGCCGAGCATCCTGCTTTTAAAGAAAGGAACTGTGGCAGAAGGGGTCCGTGGCCTTCAAGAAGGAAGGGTATCCATGCTTTAAATATTTCCGGGAAGAGTCTGGCACTGGAAGTTATTCCCCCAATCATTTGCCAAGCTCTATTCCCACGCAAGGAACGTCTCTATTGCCGTTTCCGCCACCCCCGAAGCTAGATTGGAGGTTAACAGAGGGTATTGGAAGTGGGCCAACAAAATTCCCCGCATTGTTTCCAGCTGCAGTGGTTCCTTTGACCGTCACGTCATGGCTCATTGAGGGTTGGATGAGAGGATGTACAAGCCAATTTCCTCCTCCAGGGATGTGGGGGTGTTGAATGCCAAGCGGAGGAATGTCGGGGAAATAAGAGTCTTGACTTTTCTCTCGTGTTTTCCCCCACATTCCCCCATACCCCAAGGCCGATGCTCCCGTGGGATCCCTCATTTCGAGGCTTTTCCCCTCTGGCTTGCTACTGCGCTCGGACGAGGCTATAGGGGGCGATATTGCATGTATCTCCAGGAAGTTGAATTACAATAACGGCCTAAGCAGTAGGGAAAGTCAATCGCTTCAACAACATATAGCCTGACTCCGTACGCGTTTAGCAGAACAGAACTCTGCGGGGTGTCCGGTGGCTTAGGTCCAACATTTGGAACCTCTCAGGAGAACGGAAAGTTAGCCCCACGGGGCCTGTTCAAAGCTGGGGCCTTCCTTCGGCTCGGAGCTACCTCCGTCGCTCCTATGTGCAATGTTTTGTGCTCTGAGGTCATCCCACGGACGGTCCCTACCGAGTAGTCTTGGCTGATGACCGGGGTCTTCGGTGGACGACGGTTTTTCTTCGCCTTTCCTCCCTTTCCGAAATAATCCTATCCACTCACTTCCCCTCCTAGACCTTATGAGTAACTTTACTAGTGCTAGTCTATAGTCCATCGCCATATGCCCTGAAAGTATGCTTGATCAGACCACCGCCTCGGTGAGTCCATTAAAGCAGGTAACTTGCAATTCGGGGCCCCCTACCTAGTCTTGGCAAACCCGAGCCGGTCGGAGAGTGACCGAGCCGAGTATAGAGAACAATGTTATAAAATCGGGCTAGAATCGAAGAACCGTCTAGCTCCACCATTTTGCATGAAATGGTACTTCAGTCGCCTCTAACCATCGCCCCATATAGCGTATATCGGACCACGTGGAGCCGTGGGTGTTACCTATCGCCAGAACAAGCCCTAAAATGAGACAAAAGACGACCGAAAGGCTGCCTCTCCAATCAGGCTCGTCATGCAGAGGTACCTTTCACGGCCCAGCGCGTGTCTTTCTCAAAATCGGATCGCTCCTCTCCCGTTAGGCCCCGCAATACTTTTTCTCGAGCGTCGGAAAACACTTGAAGAGTCTGCTGGCAAGTCTCGTTTGAAGCCCAGCCATCACGTTGAGCAATCCCCTTCATCATATCCCAAAGATCCGCTTGGTTGTTCCAGCCTTCTCCTTCTTGGCGGTGTATCTTCTGTTCTTCCTCTGTAAACGCAATTGGGCACGGGACCCGGTTATGTGTCTCTTCCCGGTCACTGATGTGGGTAAATTGGTCAGTCACTAGGCTACCAGTTTGAACACAGGATACATACCGGGTAAGGCGAATAAGACACTCTCTGAATAGTAAAATACCAACATCATCATCCCACGTGTTCGTAGAAAATAGCACAGCATCAGATTTCGTCAGCCCATGAGTTTGACAGAATATCTCGTGGCGCAGCGGATTCTTCTTCTCTACATTGGTGTCGTATGCCCATAGCACTAGAGATTTCCCCTTGTGTTCGCGAACCTGACGTCTCTCATTTTTATCCTTGGTAGTCTTGTAGTCCTCCGGAAGCTTCAACAGGATTTCCCCATTGTATCTGATTAGTTTTGGATGTCGAGCTTGGAGAAAAAGGGGGACCGGCCCAGGCATCCTGCCAATCGACCACTGCGGTGATTTTAGTTCCTATAATGAATATGTTCGGAGAATGGAGGTCCCACTGCCAGATGGTGGGTCTATCGAGCACTTGGTTACTTGCGACGAGGTAGTCAGAAACGTCAACTTCTTGTAGAGCTCGACATGGGCGCCGGGTGAGCTTTGCGTTTCATCCGTCGGCTCTTCTGGAGTTGTATATTGGCTGATCCTGGCAATCTCTCGATGAGCAATTGCTTTCGGGCGGTCACTGGCGTTTTCCCTTATGTCCTATACTTAGTATACAAAATAAAGTTATCGGTAGCAACGTGCTTACAGGGTCCACGATCGATTTGCAAGAAGGCTCGCTCGTTATCCCATAATTCCTTTTCCGCGACTGGTTCTATCACAAAACGACATCCTACTTCACTCTTCTTTGACTCAAGTACGTCACCTGCGAGCTCAGCTCTTTCCCACCCCGGGAAATTGTCGTCGGCAAAGTACAGACTTCCATAACTATAGTATTTCTGTCGGAGTTGTGATTAAAGACTTTAGCAAGACAATGGACAGACTGAGTAAAAGAGACCGATAGAAGTTTCCTCTCAATGGTAATGATTCCGTCAGCAACTTTCAGTTTCTCTCTGGGATTTAGATCATGCCAAACTTCGTAGAGTTGCGTTCCAGGAGTTTCCTCCGTGAGTATATATTCAGACTCAGCGGGGTTGTTCGCATGATCCACATCGAGGCAACACCCTTGGAACCGGCATTTAGGCAATAGTACGTACCTGTAAGGAGTTAATAAGCCAACGCCATAGCAACATACACGGTGGACCATACGGATTCCATAGTCGCAACCTCGGACGCAGCGGGTGGGAAGCATTGGGTACACAGGCAAAGATAGGTGTCGTGGTCCCACCACTTGTTTTTGATGTCAGCCAACGTGAAAATCGACTGTCTGTTCAGCTCCCTACGTTGGTTCGGCACGCGCTGTAGCACCGCTATGCAGGTCATATATGCGAAGGTCGCTCGGTATGGGGCCAAATACATGTTAAGAGACCTGACACGCGGATATATGGCTCTCTTGCATTGGATGGAACGTACCGCTGCGGATGAGGTTCTTGTTAGCCCCCACTGGTTCTGTGAGAACGGCGAGGAGCTGTCGTGGTATGAGTGCGCTGTGGCCATTAGTGAAAGTCAATTACAATGCCGCGTGGTTGGACGACCTGGCCAACAAGATGATTGGCCGAGATACCTATATAGATATTTTTGACCAAGACTCCCCTGTGGTGGTGGGATCGAACCCAAGGAACAGTGCAAGCCGGTTACGTGAACTGGGGTTGGAGTCATCGGAAAAGTCCACGTTGGTATCGCTGTTAAACGATGAGTTGCCCTTGATTCTGAACGATCTTAGGATCTGTATAGCATAGCGGTGCGTATGAATCGGAATTAAGTAATATTTAAAGACGTGTGTTTGCTGTGAGCATGGAATACAAAGGTTTCGAGGTGGTCTCGTTTTCCGATACAAAGAATGGTGATAATAACAGTCTACAAGAGTCCAAAGATAATATAAAAGAAATCCATCTAATCTAACATAGTATTAAACCCAGGGGTGGTGTATAAATCAAGGCCAAAAAGGGAAACCACTCAAATGTCCCCAACATTTGATTCTCATTAGAGAGTGATTCAGTCCTGTTATAGTCTCCATTGTCGAATGCTACTGACTGCACCGGTGTAGGCAAGCATTATGTGTTCACACAGTGCAATGCGAGGTAGGAATATGTGTGCCTCGATGTTATCGTAAGGACAGAAAGTGGGAATTGTTCAGTACTGCTTTATTTATGCCTAGTGGAGTCAGTCGAGACCAGCAGAAACAAAAGAATATCTATCCCATACATGCTAGTTACCAAATATTTTGCCTTATTTTAGCAAACTTCATCTATTGCAGGATATCTCTCTTCAAAGACTAGTCTAGCCCACTGTTCCGCCCGACACTACCAGTGTTCCCTACGACTTTCTACACGTTGAACTATGCACGAACAGAACTTTCTGTCCAGTATCTACTTAAAAATAATGGGTGTGCCAAGTAGTGGGTATCAGATACACTTATCATACAGTACTATACTCGTTCAGACAATATCCGCATGAGACAGGACAGAAATGGAGATATATAAGGAGGCGAATGACCAGGGAGACTCATCACCCGGTTGATGTGCTATACCTAATATATTCTTTGTGTCCACCTTTTACTTTTCTCTCAATGCCTGCGCAAAATGCACTGAACATCCCTCCATCCTCATTTACGGTCTAGGCCTCCATCATCGACACCACCTTCGATGCCAAAATACCAACCGTCCCCTTCACGGGTTCACCCATCAAAGGCTTTGACGAGTGGAATGCCGTTTCATATGTCTCTCTGGTGACCCAAAAAGATCCCTCTGGTAAGAAGCGCAGCGTCATTTTTGACCTCGAGAGGCCAAAGGGCATGAGCACGACCTTCTTCCCGCGATCGCTCAGAGTATAGAGGACTTGGGTGGTCATATGGTTGTGGAAAAGGAAGTTTCCGAGATATTGACCGAGAATGGTGTCCCTCTCGAGACAATTGAATCGATTATCTGAAGGTAGGCTACATATTCTGGATAGGACTACTACCACTAACACTGACACACCTTAAAAGTCATACACACCGTGACCATGTCGGGCGACCTTCACTCGTTCCCGAGTCTACCTCATTAGTTGTTGGCCCTGGACTCAAGAAACCTATATTCCCTGGATATCCAGTGGTCCGGGATGCTCCTGTTCTCGCACGAGAGTTCGAAGAACGCGAGGTCAAGGAGCTTGGGGTCGACCAGTTTAACCTTGAGATTGGGAGTCTCAAAGCACTAGACTACTTCAATGACGGCAGCTTCTTATCTCCTTTCCGCGCATGCAGTAGGACATCTCAATGCTCTTGCCCGCAACACTGAGGATACATTCATTTAGCTTGCAGGTGATAGTACCCATCAATGTGTCTGAACTACGACCCCATGATGGCAATCGTCTTCCAAAATCGGTTCCAATGTTGAATCACTGTTGTCCGGGCCCGCAGTTCAACAGAATTCACCCAGCCAATGATTTTTCTAAGGTCCTAGAATATCACTATGAGCCCTTGGGACATCCCCACGGCACACCAGACGATATTCCCTTTCGCACTCTATCGCAGATGTCTCCTGGGAAAACTTTGGGTATGGACCTCCAAGTAGGACCAGGTACCATTTTGCAAGTCACCCAGAAAATGGTTTATTTACGAGTTGTCAATTGACGAATATGATAGCTGGGAGGACTCCTTTTGATTTTGCCTTACGGTGTTAGGCTTGTAATACTTTGTTAAGATATGCTTCTAAAGCGCACAGATTAGGTCTAATAGGTAGCCAGTTACTATAGTCGTCACTGCTCAGGCATCATTATTTCCCAGTCTTATTGTTACTTTGCCGGGTTGAAACAAGCACACTAGGAGGACAAATCTGGAGGCAGAACAATAATGCGATCTACCTTCGAGATACAAGGCGCATTTGATCCCTTAGGTTAATCGATAACTAGACTTTGCATGTATTCGGCGTCTTGACACCAGCTAATGAGAGGACTACCTGCATAGCCAGGTAAAGAAGGAGGCAGCTCAGAACACCCCGAAAGCTTTTCGAACCAATTTGCCAGAATCAAGCAAACAGCCATTTATGCTACTTTCCATCTCCAGTCACTATCCGAACAGCATGTTAGATGACCATTTTTTACCTTCTAGCATCCACCCTGAAGCATCCTCCAACCAATAGGTGGTGCGCCCTGCTTGCCCATCAGCTGATTGTGAAAGTCCACGCTTCCGCTGCCCTGTGGATAGCTCAGCTCAACCATGTAGCTCATTTTACTTTCACAGTTTAGGGGATGAAACCGCTGGAGCCAACCCTGTTGCACTTGCCACGTAGGAAAAGTAGCCTTTCCAACGCTCTGTCCCTTCTCTGGCTGCTTATGCCAAGTCAGTGCCTCGGTCCGCTGGACAACCCACACCTCCATAGTGGTGGAGCCGTCCGCATATCGGTTCTCTGACATGGCAGGGACCTCTATCGCGAGAGTACAGGTGCGCTCATCTGTCATGGGTTCGAATGTCATGACGGATTTCATCTTTTGATCATCACCCTCGCGACTTACGGCGAAGCGCTGGCCTGGAATATGGTCGTGTGGGTTTCGCGAGTCGAGGATTTCGATGGATGAAGGACCTGTGATTGTGCAGGAGTTGGACAATGTCTTCTCTCGGTTGCATTTGCCGTCGTTGTTTTCCTCAGCGTAGGGTTCACTGTAGACGGGTTCATTGTATGCTTCGATATAGTCGTCGTTGAGGTAGTTATCCGCATACTGTATGTTCTATTAGTTCAATATGGTTTGTTGGTACTGGTATTCGAGGACTGCTACATGAATGTCGGAAGTTTGTTTTTGGAACGCAGAAATTTTACTTACATGACAGATAAGTTGATTTTGGTGTGACAAGACCCTCTGTCGAGGCGCGCCCACTGCAACCTCAAGAAGGCATGGAAGAAGAAGTAGCAAAGGAAGCATTTTGGATGATGAGTACAACGATAAAAAGAACAGTAAGATTAGTGGGAGAGCAAACGAAAGATGGTTTCGAACTTTATTTTTTCGTTGAGGGAAAAATAGAATGAGTTGAGAAAGAGGAGGGTTCAAAAGCTTATATGCCTACGAAAGCTCTGTAGGGCAATAGGAGTGTATACCATAGACTTCTTATACAGCACTCTCAGGGAGCCAACCGGATCGTGTCGCATTCACCTTCCACCGTCACAATATGACAGTTGAATACCTTCTGTCCACAGGGGGACAAGCAAGTCAAATTCTCAAAAGTGCTACATGGCAATCAGGACAAGGGTGGCCACGTCATACATCCTTCAGAAAAGGCTGGAGTACATGTAGCTCGCTGAGAGGAAATGAACAGGTTTTAATGGATGTTCCACAAGAAAACTGTTTGGGCCCCCGCAAATAGCGGGCAGACTCTGGTCAAGTCTTATATCTGGTTGACGACGCCCAGTCTTGCTGGTCAAGATGCTAACGAAGAGGACCAGAACCGGCTAGAGTCAAAAGACATTGCCGGTCAGTTCGGATATATAATACAAGTCCAGTAGGGTGACCTAGAACTATGGAGCTTTGACCGTCATATCGGTTACCGAGAAATAATATCAGACTGGATGACAATTTACTACTTCCAGTTGAGCTTCCTCTGACATTCTATGCAGTCACCTAAAAATCAAGGCTGAATGTCGTTTCAATTCTAGTTTGATACGGGAAGTAGTTTTCCAAAACATGTGGGATATGATGAAGAGACAAATTAGATATTGCATGGTTATAGATGTATGTATCTATCCTCCATATTTCTATGATTACACTCATGCAGCACGAAGCCGGAGATCCCCTCTTCTTCCAACTCGGATGTCGTAATCGATCTACTAAAGTGCACGATCTACTTAATTATATGGACCGTGCCGACTCAGTTGCAATGGCTACAGTCCGGAATCTAGACGAATCATAGAGCCGTTGCCCATGCACCCCAGTAATGCATGCAGTTCAACTAATCAGAGGAGATACACAATCCGACCGGCATTCGAGGACGATCTATAGGAAAATGGTACTGTTGCCAATCTCCAGTAGCTCACCTCATGAATGGATGTTTCTAATCAAATAAATATTATAGATGTATCCTATCGCGTTGAAGCATCTAGGTGGACCATCCTAGATTTGCATGGCACAGGGCGCCTGGGTGGGTCCCCGAGTCTGACCGAATCTTTATCTTGAGGACTGCCGAGTCATATAGAATAACTAATGATACAAGACATCGAGTCATATTTAAATAGCTCCCAGCCTTCCCAATAAACCTGTCAGGATTATTATCATCGGAGACACCTCATTTGTTGTTTTCTAAAAGCTCCCAGAATGTCCGAAGAGCAGGCGTCCTATGGTAGAAACTCCAGTCTGCCACAACAACGCAGTCCACACGCTAACTGTTAACCAGTGATTCTCGATGTATTTGCATCAGACAGGTATAGCTCGCTATGCTAAATCATAACTTATGTGTCTCAGATAGCTGATCGAATTATTTAGGTTCAAGGGCAATCCCCTCGCTGTCGTGAAGACTGGCAACTGCAAGCTGTCGCAGGAACAGAAGCAACAGATCGCCAAGGAATTCAACTTCTCAGAGACGGTTTTCCTGCATCCCGCGGATCAGAATGGAAACCCGGGTGTAGATATTTTCACACCCGTCAATGAAATGGAATTTGCCGGTCACCCTATCATTGGCACGAGTCATCTTCTCTTCCGCCAGTTGCTCGCCGACAACCCTGGCCATCAAAATAACCTAACCATTATCACTAAAGCTGGACCAGTCGCAGTATCCTATGACCCAACCACTCAAGTAGTCTCCGCGGAAGTTCCCCACAACATACGCGTTCACCAGAAACACGCCACGCTCAGTCATATTTTGCCTGTCCAGGCCAGTTTGAAGACTGCGTCGGATTTGAGTGGCGTGAGTGGTGCCTTCCCTGTAGTTTCTATGGTCAAAGGTGTCACGTATGCCCTTGTTAACCTAACAGAGAGGCCTGATCTTTTCGCCAACCTTGTTCCCGGGGCAAGCCCCAGTCTTGAGCTTGATGGTGGATGGGCTCCCTCTTTTACTGGTGTTATGTATCATCGGGTGCTCGGATCCCGATCAGAGGGTGATGCAATGATTTGGGAGCTTCGTGTGCGCATGATTGCTATCGATCTGGAAGATCCTGCCTGTGGGAGCGGCGGGTGTTCCCTTGCCGCTTATACGGCTTTGTCGAACAGCCAGAAGGGACGGAAGCACCAGTTTCTCATTAATCAGGGTTCTGAAATAGGAAGGGAAAGTCATATCATTGTGGACATTACTTTGAATGAGGAGGGGGATCAGGTATCGACAATCAAGCTTGCGGGTCAGTCGGTCTCTGTGGCGGAGGGGAAAATATATGTGAGCTAGGAGTTTCACGGTGTTGACACACTAACACCCTATATTTGACTGCAAGTTTTCTGCTACTTAACAGTTTGTGGATCTGTATTCTTTAACAACATAGAAGCATGACAAAAATGAAGCGGTATGACTATGACACAAGGGTTATCTTCCCGGTGCTTATCATTCTCCTGACACTCCACCCTTTTTACTATGAATTTGCCCAGCGCTCTATTTCAGATAAGCCAAGAACGATGTCGGACCAACTAAAATCATCTACCAGAGTTGATCCACACATTTGCCTCACGATGTTCCGATCCGCGATGACCTCATCAGTAGAGGAGGCAGAAAACCACGCAAATAAAACAGCAGAATCGGTATTCTCATTTTTAGCAAGCTTATGAATCGAAAAGATTCACATTAAGAGTGAACCCCGCATCTGTTACTGAGCATGGGTGAGTCGTCTATTAACGCCCTGTGTCACACCCAATCTCGGTTAGCATCGGTCATGTGCAGCGCTACGCCCTATGTCTCTGTACATCATTATGCATATCAGAAATAAGAGGAAAGCCTTCAAGATGAGATTCAATTCTACTCCGTTCTCATTTCCATCCTCACATCGTCTATCATGGCCACAGAAAATGAGAGCCACCACATAGTGGCCATCGAGGCCGTCCATTGCCCAATCCCAGACTTCGATCTCCCACAACAATACTCTCTAGACGTGTACAATTGGACCAACGAATCAGACCTCGTCAACCGCATCAAAGATGCCACCATCGTCCTAACAACAACAATCCGCCTATCGGCAGAGACTCTAAACCCTGAGAGTACTCCAAAGCTTCGCCTCGTAGCGATCATGGCGACCGGCACAGACTGCGTCGACAAAGTAGCCGCCAAAGCCCGCGGAATCACCGTGTGCTATTGTCCCGGTACTAATGTGGACAGCGTAAGCGAGCATGCAATCGGCCTTTACTTTGCTACCCGCCGGAAATTGGTTTACTTGAATAATACCACAACTGCGGTGCCTACGGAATCAAATCGTGACACGGAGTGGAAGATGAACGGATCTCTTCATAAGCAACTTCGTACAGCGGATGGAAAAGCCCCTCTTCTATGCTGTGATGAGACAGTGGGGATTATTGGGTATGGATCTTTAGGGAAGCGCATTGAGACCTTAGCCCACGGGCTTGGAATGAATGTGATTGTTGCCGAGCGTAAGGGATCGGCTCCGCGACCGGGTCGTGTCTCCTTTGAGGAAGCTTTGAGAAAGTCGACTGTTGTGGTTCTTTGCTTGCCGCGAAGCTCGGAGTCGATTAACTTGATTTCTACTGAGGAGTTGCGGATGATGCCTGCTCAGGCTCTGTTAATCAACGTTGCCAGGGGTGGGATTGTGGACGAGCATGCTTTGTTAGAGGCGCTTAAACGCGATGATATCTCGGGGGCAGCTATTGATGTTTATGCCAACGAGCCCATTGGAAGAGGGGACTCGCCTTTGTTGACCCCGGAAGCAGCAGATTTGAATTTGGTTTTGACACCTCATCTTGCCTGGTTTTCTGAGAAGACGTTGCAGAATCTCCAGGTGGGTGTGAAAAGAACTGTGGAGCGGTGGTGTGTTGGTGATACGATCAACCAGGTAGAGTGCTAGATATAGAGGTATGACGAGCATATATCTCTCTCTTACCTCAATTGTGTCATGGGACAAAATTTATATCCGTCTAGGGCGCTATTAGCAGTGTCCATTGTGGGCAACTAGCTTGTCACTAAAAACGTTGTTTCTTATACATAGACAGTTCACTAGATTCTAACAATGATACGAGCGGTCGATACAACAAAAGCCACAAACTTGGTTGTTATCCAATTGCGACAGGGTATCCGTGAGCTACCACGTTGGCACTTGCATGTCCTTCAGGCAACTATAGTACTCTGTCTGAGTGAGTCAGATGCTGTAGACATACCCCGGCTTATTTATTGATCATTTACCTAACAATCCACCCGTATGCAACGTCAATTCATAGAATTTACCTACAATATATGCTCTTCGGGCTTTCATATAATTCACAAGCCTAGCCTAGCAGCCTCAGAGCGGATGATCTCAGGAACTTCCTCCTCAAGACTCCGCTCTTGTGGCTTCCATCCTATTACCTTTCTTGCTCGAAGAGCAGCACCCCGAGAGTTCCACCCCCAGCTAGCAGCCTCAAAGCCTGCAGGAGATTTGAGAGCTTCCTCGAGGGTAAATTTCTTATGCTCGGGTTCTTGCGCCAGATAGCCATGCTTAGAAGCTTCCTGGCCGATCAACTTCGACAAATCCCCCCAAACATGCTCTCCATTCTCAGAGAGAATGTAGCCCTTCACACCCCAAATTTCTCCATCATCCCTTCTCGCAGGGTCAAGAGCCGCCCGCACTAACCCGTCGAACAGCCTGCTCAAATCATAGACATGCACGTTATTCCACCGCGCCAAGCCCCGTCCAATCTGGGGGCAATACTTCTGCGCCAGAATAAATGACGCTAGCTCATAGACCTGCCGACCACGACCTGAGACCGGGCCTCTGCCGCGGCCGTAGATAGTAGGGGGACAGACGATAACCGTCTTCACACGGTCGGAATGCTTGGTACCAACATTTAAAACAATCTCATCCACATTCCGATGGAACGCGGCCGCGGGCAGATTAACCAGTTCATCGACGCCATCCCAGTCGTTGAATATCTTGTCGTCGGGTTCGCCGGAGACTTTCCGTACTTCCGAGTCGAAGTAAGTTAGGATTCCGGTCCCACCGGTGTGCAGCCAGTATCCTGGTCTATCGGCACTGTGGCCTTCGATCAACCCCTTTGCGATCGCGTTCGCGGCCCCAACATGGTCTGAAGAGTCCGCGGTATCTAGTTATTGTTAGTCGGAATAGATACCTACAGGGCGGCGTTCATCAACGTACGGATCACAATGTCTGCCCAGGCTGCTTCTTTTGCGATTTTGCCTGCATCGTCAAGGTCGCCGATCACTACTCGTACTTTGGGATACTTTTCTTGTACTTTTTTGGCCTTGTCCTCTGTTCGGATGAGAGCTGAGAATTCGAGGTCGGGGTGGTTTTGTTGGATGAGGTGGAAGACGTCGCCGCCGATGTAGCCGGTAATTCCGGTTATGAAGAATTTGGCCGGCATGATGATCTTTCGGTATCTGAGGAGAAGAAATGGGGTGTTCCGTGCTTTAACTTTTATAGACAGTATGTCTTATGTCGGGTTGTATTATTAATGCCGATGCGGGGTGGACAGAAGCTATTCCGCTGGTGTAGCGTATGAGTAATTGTCAACGTCACCGAAGCGGATAATAGGATGTCCGATGATTTCTAATATGATGTTAAAAAGAAGTAGCAGAGAAGGAACAGGGAGAAAGTGAAACTAAAAGCGAATGTTCTAAGGAGGAGTGGGAACACTTATGAAACGTATGCAATTATTCAAAGCCGTAAACTATATATTCGAATATGCTAGGTTATGGATTGCAATCGAGTACTTAGCTATAGAAAGCAAATTTAGCTAATTATACTAACAACAAGCATTCCCTAAAGTGCCATACGTGGCTCCGTCCTGGTTATCTCAGAATTCCTCTTTTCCCTTTCGATCATGCTCAATATGGCGATACTACGGAGTACTGGAGACCTAGCTTTCAAGGAAGATATTTGGATGTGTATGGGTAGAATATGAAGGTGGTATGTGCCTAACACACGTGATTGAATACTGCGCATATAATGACTGTCTTGTCTCTGATAACTAGAGGGGGCTTTGCCACTCTCTACAGCCCCAGGAGGGTTTATGGGGTGATGCACTCAGTGTGTTGGTGAACATAGAACGGCATGCTGTGATCAATGACTCTGCGACATTATCTCGATTCGTTGTTCCAGAGGTAATGTTCAGAAAACGTGGAGGAATCTATATATACATTACTAGTCTAATATAAGAGGTTGAGAAAAGCCCTGCGCAAAACCATGCTGTTTGCTGATGAAAAATGGCCCCACAGAGACCAAATCCGAAGACGTATAATGATATAAGATATCATGTCCAGCTCTTGAGACTGGTTGGCACACATGGTATTCAGCGGAAAGACATCACTTGCTCTTGTCGTAAAAGTTTCGCATATACTGGTCGGGAAAGCGACGTGTTCGTGCGCGGAGCATGTCTACCCGTTCCTGCAAGGTCATGCTGGCTTGTTCCTTCCCGAGAGGAACCATGCGCTTAGCGATGAACTCATAGTCCTTTTGCAGGAGCTTGATGGTGACCATGAGATAATCGATGTTTCGAAAGACGAGGGCCTTTCCTTCTGTGTAGCGGGCTCTGTCTTTCAACAGGGCCACGGGGTGATCCCGCCAGTGGCGCCGGGGATTGAGATGGTGGGAGGTGTGATAGCCATCGTTGTAGCAGAATCGGTTACTCTGTTCTGAAAGTCAGTTCCGAACAAGCCACAACGTAGAGAAGTAGACTTTAACTTACCGGGACATCGATCAAGGTGATACTGGAGAGAAAGTCGGACATAGGGTCCTCAGGATCCACGAAGGCATGCTGGCCCCAATTACCTGCCATGAGTCCCAGGCGGAGAGTGAGAAGTGGGAGCAGAAACACACAGAATGTTGCTCGGGTGTTGACATAATTCCAAAGTAGGTAGATGTAGAGGTAGTTGCTCAGTTCCCAAAAGGCTGCCCTGAACGCCTGCTGTCGTTTTCCCGCGCGCAGGAAGGTCAACGGCAGGTCCAGCCAAATGAGAAAGAAGAAGCGGCCCACATAGCGCGCAAAATCGGCAATGGAATCGCGATCGTACCACATGGTTGAGCTCAGATCCCTCGGCCCATTACCCTCGACATGATGATGCTTCACGTGGTGATAGTAGTAAGAATTCCAGGTATGGCCGAACAGCGGATCTAAGATGTATGGGAAAAGCTGATCTACAAGCTGATACGGGGGCGCGAGGATTCCATTCATATGGATATGTTGATGCTTCATCAACGTGTAGGTGCCCGCGAACCAGATCTGAATGATCCAATGCAGAATCCCATGAACCCAGGTGAAGTGGTAGCAATAAAGGTAGATCACGCTGGGGATCGTAGTGACAAGGTAAAGTAGGAGATGCGTGACCATGACCACATCAGTGGGGAAGCGCGCTATACTTTTGGCCCAGGCTATATAGGGCTCCAGGACGTACTTCCGAACGCTGGGCGGGAGTTTGTCACGAAGGTGCCGGGTATCCCAAAACTGAAAGACCGTTGGGTCAAAAGCTGCATTTGTGGAATCATTGAGATTATGCAGCTTTTCGATCGTTGCTGGTGTACTTGCTAGTAACGTGGTTAGTGTGATTGCCAACGCCAGGGATCATGAGTGCTCACTGAGCGATTCCGCGGTATTTTCAAGCTCCTGTAGCACTAGCAGATCAGGAAGCGGCAAATAGGGATCGACCGGTGGTGCAGAACCCATGATTTAACACCCTCTGGAAGAGGTTCGTAAAAGGCACCGAGGAGCGTTGAAGTAGCACAATGTCACTCGGACTTTGCGCTGCACACGTTATAAAGGAGTCTGGAATTCACGCTGCCAGTGTATACTAGAAACTTAAGTCAATAAAGAGGATGTATGACTTGTAAGGGAATCAGGTCGGACCGAGAGCAAAGGTAAATTACTGTTTATAAAAAGTAATCATGCAATAGGAGAAGTGAGAATGCCTGGAACCTAAGATCGTTAGGCTGTTTCATGACTGCGGTCGCAAGAAGCTCCTCGCCTCGCTGCATTTCTAAGCATACCTGTTGTTCGCTGTGGTCATGTTATGACTAGATGGTCAATTTCCGGTCAGGTCAACTCCTCGGTCGCGAACCTTGGTTCGAAGACGGCCACTGAGCGTTGAGCTTCGAAAACGCCTAATTTGGCGAACACGTCCCACGAAGATTCCAAGAAAATTCCTGGCATGCTATGACCCACTTAAATCACGACCCATCTTCTTGATTGGGAAAGGCGGAAGGTGAGCTTCTGTATAGCGCCAAATTCATCGGGACGCTCGGTACGACTGTCCCCTATTTTTCTTTCTCACTACGACAGTCATGCCACTGACTTACCTGTTTAGGCAGGCGGTCCGACAACTTCTGACCAGTTGACATCTCGGCAAAATACTTGGCCTTGCTTGTACCCTTTCTCAGCCAAGCAAGTCTCTGGTAATTGCGAAAAGGAGGATGTTGATTGGCCTCAAGTCTTTGGGACCCTATTCAGAGTGAGGATAATGTGCCCTGACAACATTTTATATAAATTCTGTCTATCTCTACAGAATGCGAGGGAGGATGGGTTTTCCGGTTTTTCGATTAATCTTGTTCTATCTCTGGAAAGTCTTCAGGCTCTTGGAGATATCTGATATCATTTTGGAAATGTATAAATAGCACTGCCTGGAGTCCTTGTGCTCCAAGCATTGCATCAGCGAATGGCCGAGAGTTTTATCTTAATTACGAGTCATGCAGCTACTTCAGGTCACAACCCAACGAGTCAATAGCGTTTTGAGAGGCCTAATTACATTGTGAAGATTCTAGATTAAAAGGTTGGGAAATTAGGGATTCGTCACTTCTCCAAGAAGGGAAAGATCGATTTGATCAGCCTTACAAGACTGCTGGAGAGACCACACTTTTGTACTAGTCTAGGAGATGCCGAGAATTCCCAGTTAAGACATCTCGGCCTGTTGTTGGAACTTTCTTTAATGCTGCTTGTTCCCATCAACCCAACTGTTCCTCAAGCCGAACGTCCAAAGTACGTGCGGCGTGATAGCCCAGTATTAGTGTCTGATTATCACCCGAAACATCTGTATACTCTATCTATGGGCAGTGCTGCAATAGCCGCGGGTCCTGTAGGGCCGGCTGAATTCCGAATTGAGAATCCCCGTTGAAGACGGTTCCAGCTGAAGGCCGGATCTCCACCAGCGGGATAAAATGCGTCGGAGCTATAGTCGGTGTTGATTAATAGCCCTTGCAACTATGACAGCGGAAGGGGTAAAGTGGTGGTAATGTCTGAATTCCGCCCTAATAGGAATGAGGGAAAAAAGGAAAAGAAAAGAAAAGAAAAGGAAAGAAAAAGTTTATTTTTCCTCATGCGCAGCGGGGTCTACAAAGTCAGCAGGTAGCAGGAGAATGTACTTGTCGACAAGCAATGGTCATCGCATGTGTTATAGAGGCAATAGGCTTTAGCTCGGACCTTTCCGCTGCTGCCGTCTGAATAAACTCGTTGAGCCGGCCTACCGTGTCGAGATCCTCCTCAATCTCATCATGTCTGTGGGGGTCCATGACGTCCGTACACAGAATAAAAAATGGGATGAATTGATGCAGCAGTATGAGACTTGAAAGATGAAATTAGCAAGAGATACCATATTTATTGTTCAGTAACATACCTGATGCCCCAGTACGCGTGCAATTTCAAAGACACAAGACTGTGAAACACTTTTATGGACTTCCTGGCAATATCCACTGTATGTCTTGGTAGACAGTGGCTTCCCTGGTTGCGTCTCTTGGATTGAGTGAATACGATCAGCATCTTGTAGGCGCTGAAAAGGATGTCCACGGCGAACCATGTGTCAACATGATTAGTGGTACTGCTGACAAGTTCCTCCTTTACCACAAGTTAGTTGACGAGCGCTTGGTATTCCCGGAGTCGAGAAGGTTGGCCACGTACCGCATCCCAGTCTGACATGATCAGCTGCACTTCGGCGATGAGGTTATCTAGTGCCGTGTCATATACGTCCGTGTCCTGGTTGATCCCACTGTCTACCAAATCTAGATATTTCATTAGGACCAACGCGAGGCGCATTGATGCTAGGAAATGAATCTGAACATAGCGAGTAGACGCATCATCGATACCGGTAATGGTCGGATCAGGGAAGTTCACAGTCCATGAGCCTCCAGGAATTAGAGCCGGTTTACCGAAAGACAAGCGAAACAGACAGTCACATCGTACCAGATGCCAGAACTCGAATCGCTTTCGATTTTTGTCTACTTCGCTTTCATTCTCTCCAGCCCACTCGTGCCGGGGATCCTGTTGCTCTGGCGGTGCATCAACGGAGAAGAACCCCAGAGCTCGGGCGATATTGCATGCATGGCCGAGTATTTTCCAGGAGAGTTCGCTATTGCACCCCTCTAGTGTCATTGATATCTAGTGAAAAGCCATCAGTTTTCTCGGCATCCAATGAGGGATCTGCCTCGTACCTACCATAAGTAAACTTGCAAACAAATCTACGGGAGTGTTTTGAATCTGACCCAGCCAGTCGTCTACCAGTAGCATACACCTCTGGTAGAGATATTGTACATACCTACCCCTTCCGTCACAGTATTCTGGATCTAACAAGATCCCTTGAAGAATTATGGTATAGTAAATAATCTGCGAGGTACTGTCCAGATGAACATGAGGTATTTCTAACAGGTCGGGAATGGACAGGAGAAAGCTCTTCTCAAGAGGAACTCGGAACCCCTGAAATTGATAGCATTCAAAGTATACTAATGAAGGAGGTTAGTGAAGAAACTGAAGCCATCTGGTGACAAGAACTTACAATTTACCCATTTCCTGGCTGTTTCCTTAGAAAATTCAGGAGGATCTGGAATATCAACCCCTCGTCTCTGGTCTAACTCTTCGACTTCTATCATTGCAGCTTCTATCGCTTTCACGCATGTTTCGTTTTCAAAGAGACGGGATTGCACGTTTCGTAGGTGGCAAAAGACATTGGATGAAAGTAGGCGTCTAGTCCGATCGTCTTTTATCCCGTTCAACATGCTATGCACCACGACCTGCGTGTCTGGAGATTGAGACTGGCTGCCGTGGAGCACATCGGCACCGATCGGTCTCGATCCGTTAAAGTCTGAGTAGTCAGACGAAATAGATTTTGAACGGGATATATCTCTGGAATTTTCAGTAGTTTGGCTTAGTCCACAGTGGTCCTCCAGGCGCTCTAGACGTCTGAGAATGCGCAGGAGAATATCTTTGTCCGATAGGCCACTGGGGAAACATATCATTAGTCTCGAAGCAGTGGTTATCGGTGAATTTTTAAAATCATGTCGCCCACCTTGGCTTCTTTGCTCGAGACTTTCGAGGCACGTAGGTACATTGTTCCCCTGTGGCTTCACATTTGTCGCATCGAGGTTGGACTCTATTGCATCGAATCTAGCCATTTACGGTCATTTTGATTCGTCCCTCCAGCCCTCCAGCAATCTTCAGGTTATTACCTTTTTGGACTGACATCGGGTGCACTGAACGTGGGTTTAGTAATCTTATCATGAGGTTGAATGTCACTCATCAGGCTCTTCACTGACCGATATGTTCTTCGGCGCCTTTCGGGAGCTCATTGCTGTGTTGCGATTCAATGGGGATGCGGACGGGAAGTTGCAAAGTCCGAAATGCCGGACGGCCAGGGTCACGTTGCCTGCTGCTGGCCCGGACTTTAGGAATCCCCGAATATCCGGACCTTGAAGAATTCCCCGAACGTCCGGACTTTTCTTCTCTTTTCATCCACTGCGGAAGATCGTCGCCACTTGCGTGTTAATGAGCCTCCACGGCACTAAGGACCTGAGCCACAGGTACAGCACGTTTAGGCTACGAAATTATGATATACCAATAGCGGAAGGGAAAAAAATAGAAAAGAAAAAATGAGAAAGAAAGGGTATGCTATTCTAAGTTGTAAGTTGTAACTTATTATACTACCGACAACTCTATTCAAGTACCGAAGGGACTATATGTGAAGATATAGAATATGGGAATAGAAAGCAAAGACAGAGAGCTGAAGTAAATCAAATCAGTAAACCTTAAGAGTAGTCAAGGTTAAAGTAGTAATTCTAATTTCTTTTTTTCTTGTTTTCTACATCTAGTCCGTCCCTAGTTATCTACTACTAGACGCCATAATCGTGACGTTTCAGGCATGACCTGAGCTGCGCTTGCCCAGAAACCATGCTCGTATTCGATTAACGCGTGCAGTACTTAGTCTAGTCGGAATATTCACTGGCCCCGCTTTTGAAACTGCCTTTAAATATACACATTGCTTCGCTTCCTTGACCGAGCATTCAACCAGTCGCTGGATTTCCGTCGTGCAGTCATCTCTGTAAGAGAGCTGTAGCACAAACCCATCACAATGGGCCATTCCGACAGCCCGCCGCCACAAAATCTGACGGAGAAGCAGCTGGAGCCTCGAGAGCATCATAATTCCTCTAAAGCAGGGGATGACGAGTCAGAAAAGATTGTCGTAGTTTCCGACCAACCAGATCAAGATGGGAAAGGGAAAGATGAAGACAAGAAAAATGCAGCGCCCGAGCCACCCGCCTCCCTGGGGAATTACTTTGTATGATACTTCGCTCGACAGACAGTTTGATTGTACAGCTAATGTCTGTAGCGAGTCCTCTCCTACACAAACCGCAAAGACCGCGTGGTCCTCGCAGTAGCCCTGCTCTCTTCTATTGGATCTGGTGTGGTATGTTTCTCAAGAGTGATAAAACAGATCAAAATGATATGTATGATCCTGACCTGGTTCAATCAAATAGCCTCTGCCTCTCATGAACATTCTTTTCGGCAATCTCGTCGGCGAATTCAACGGATATTTCTCACCCGGGACATCGGTCACGGAAGCGCAGTTCAAAGCGTCCGTGAACAGATTGAGGCAAGTGACTAGGTCATTGAAATAGCTGTCTCATCTCAGTAACTAACTCCAAGCTAGCTTGTTCATCGTTTATTTATTTATTGCAAAGTTCACTTTAACGTACTTCTCGATGGTAGGTCACCCGTCCTGGCAAGTGATTTAGAGAACTCACTCGCTATCCACAGTTTTGTTTCCGAGTCATCGGCCTTCGAGTCTCAGCTGCTTTACGACTAGAATACATCGAATCCCTTTTCGCTCAGCCAATTACCAGGCTGGATCAAGTGTCCGTGGGTACAGTCACAAACACCATCACAACCCTGTCCAATTCAATCCAGCAGAGCATCTCGGACAAACTTGCGGTTCTATTTCAATCGCTCGCCCTATTGATCACAGCATACATCATCGCCTTCACGTATTCGTGGGCGTTGACTCTCGTTACTAGTGCTGCTCTTTTGTTTATCTTGATAGCATGTAGTATAACGATCCCGATTATAGCTCAAATCCAACAAAAGGTCGACAAGGCAGATGGGAAGCACTCATCTATAGCAGCAGAGGTATTCGGCTCTATACGAACTGTTGTTTCCCTGGGAGCCGAGGGAACGCTCTCAAAGAAATATGCTATCTGGATTGAAGAAGCGCGGAAGCGAGGCCAGCGCATGTCCACCATCTTGGGAATCCAATTTGCTCTGATGTTCTTTGCGATGTACTCGAGCTTTTCCCTTGCATTCTGGTTCGGGTTGAAGCTATACCGTGAAGGTCACATCGACAATATTAATACAGTCATCACGTGAGTACATAGCCATGGTTCTCATTTCATCTACTAAAATATAGATAGTGTATTTTTCTCGGTGATGATTGCAGTCACGGTTTTGGGGAATATTGCAACACCGTTGACCCTCGTGTCCAAAGCGGCGAGTGCTGCAGGATCATTCTTCGAGATGATAGACTCTGAGAAGATTCAGCTTGGTGGCCTTCGTGACCCTGACGCTTCGGCAGAAGCTGACATCGTCTTCAAAGATGTTCATTTCACATATCCGACGCGGCCAGACACCGCAGTACTCAAGGGATTGAATGCTCGCTTTGAGAAAGGCAAGACCACGGCGCTGGTTGGACCATCAGGCTCTGGCAAAAGTACCATCGTGGCTCTAGTAGAGCGATGGTATCAGCTGGGATCGAGCGGAGAGGGCCGCAATCGAGGAGGTATCTTTGTCGGCGAACACAATGTTAATGACCTGGATCTGAAATGGTTGAGATCGCAAATTGGGCTTGTCCAGCAAGAGCCTTTCCTTTTCAACGACACTATTTTCAATAACGTTTCATTCGGCCTGATCGGAACGAAATGGGAACACGAAACAGATGTGGTCAAGAAAGAATTGGTCGAAAAGGCTTGTAGAGAGGCCTTTGCAGAGGAGTTTATCAGTCGTCTTCCGGAGGTATGTCAATCGTTTGACTAACAATACTGCATCTAACACCCTTAGGGCTATGCAACTTTTGTGGGCAATAATGGCACCAAGTTAAGTGGAGGACAAAGGCAACGTCTTGCTATTGCTCGGAGTATTGTGAAGGAACCTACCATTCTGATATTGGACGAGGCAACAAGTGCAATCGATGTTCGAGGCGAAAAGATTGTGCAAGCAGCGCTTGATCGAGTCTCGAGGAATCGCACGACAATCATGATCGCTCATAGGCTATCAACCGTTCGGCAAGCGGATCATATAATAGTTATGAAGGGAGGGATTGATGTCGAGCAGGGCTCGCACGAGGAGCTTTTGGCAATCGACGATGGGCTGTACCACAACCTTGTTCATGCGCAAAGGCTTGATCTACTGGCGGAAGATGAGACTGATCCGACCGAAGTTACTCAAGGGTTGAAAGAGGAGGTTAACTTAGCGCACGTCGCCCTTCAAGAGCCACGGCAAGACGAAGACGTAACGGGAACGGTCAAGAATCGAGGCTTCTTCAGCAGCGTCGGTCTGGTTCTATACGAGCAGCGTGCAAATTGGCCATTGTACCTCACCACTCTGATCGGGGCAATTGGTGCTGGAGGTAAGTCTGATGAGCTTTCCCTGAACACGTAACTATAACTAACAAGATATTACCAAAAGCCGCATTCCCGCTTCAAAGTTGGCTTTTTGCACAGCTTATCCAGGTGTTCCAGTATACTGGTGAGAAGCTTGTTGACGAGGCCAATTTCTGGGCCTTAATGTTCTTCATTCTTGCCCTGGCGATTGCTGTCTCCTACTGCACCGTGGGGTATTCCGCATGTTCAGTCTCAGTGGTATGGATTGAAAGGTCCTTTATGCAGTAGCTATAAGCTAACATAAGCATAGGAAATCTCTGCAGCCTGCAGAAAGGAGTATTTTCAAAGTATCTTAGAGAAGCCCATACCGTTCTATGACTTGAATGAGAATGCTTCCGGATCCCTAGCCTCTCGGCTAGCGACAGATCCAAAACAAGTTCAGGAACTGATCGGTCTGAATGGCATATTTCCTCTTATATCCATTTTCAGCATGGTCGGCTGTATTGCAATTGCTTTCTCATTCGGTTGGAAACTGAGTCTCGTGGCTGTATTTGCAGCCCTGCCATGCACTTTTCTGGCCGCGTTTATGCGTATTAGATACGAATTACAATTCGACCAAATGAATGCCGAAGTTTATGCTGGCAGCTCGCAATTTGCGGCCGAAGCTATAGAGGCCTTTCGAACGGTATCCGCACTGACAATGGAGGACGCAATCCTCGATCGATATTTAAATCTCTTGCGCCAACAACAAAACAAGGCCTTTCGTAAAGCCTGGTACGCTACTTTGATCTTTGCTTTCTCTGATAGTGTGGAACTTTGTGCCATGGCACTCACATTCTGGTAAGTACCTGTGACTAGAATCCTTCCTCTTGTCATGCAATGTCATTGAATAATTTGTCTACCAGGTATGGCGGCCAACTGCTAGCATCCCGAGAATACGACCCAATATCGTTCTTTGTCATTTACATGGCTATTATACAAGGAGGGCAATCTGCCGGCCAATTCTTCAGCTTTGGACCTAATATGGCCCAGGCTACTGCATCCGCCAACCGGATAATGAACCTAAGACCCACTACAGCTCAGAACAGCAACAGCCTCGAAAAGAAGCAGCTCCAGCATTTCAACACCGAAGGGGGAGCTAGTATTGAGTTCAACAATGTTGCATTCAGATACCCATCTCACGATGCCCCCCTTTTTACCAGACTCAACGTTGACATCCAAAGTGGACAGTTCGTTGCCTTTGTCGGACCTTCTGGATGTGGGAAAACTACAGTGATTTCGTTACTGGAAAGATTCTATCATCCATTCCAAGGCACAATTCTCCTAAATAGTCAAGATATTGGCGCTGTTGAAGCCTCGTCATACCGCAGAGCATTGTCGCTAGTGGCCCAAGAACCTAGACTTTTTGAGGGCACGATTCGCGATAACATCACTCTCGGCCTCGATGATTCAGAATTCACCGAGGAAGAAATGATTCAAGCTTGCAAAGACGCAGAGATCCACGATTTTATCACATCCCTGCCAGAAGGGTACTACACTGAGCTTGGCATCAAGGCACAAACCGCACTCAGTGGAGGCCAACGGCAGAGACTGTGCATCGCACGTGCATTGCTTCGCAAGCCATCATTACTTCTTTTGGACGAGGCAACGTCAAGCTTGGACTCGCAATCCGAAAAGGTGGTGCAAGCGGCTCTTGAGCGCCTGGCTGGAAAAAGACGCATGACGATCGTGGCAGTCGCTCACAGGCTTGCTACTATTCAGAAGGCGGATACCATTTTCGTGTTCGGTGAAAACCAAGCTGGTCATGGATCTCGAATCGTCGAACAAGGGACACATCAGGAATTGCTTCGGGCTAAGGGAACTTACTGGCAGATGGTTAGTATCAGTAATTCTTTCCGAGATTTCATCTCATGCTGACTTTGTTGTAGTGTCAGGAAAATGCGCTGGATAGGTAAACCCTTGGGATGTCCTCTCTTGAATTCGGGTTGTTTTCTTGGTATTGAGAGAAGACTGGCGACGGGGTGTGTCGCTCGTCTAGGTTCGCATATTTTATAATTTTTAATCATGGCTTCTTTAGAGTATAATTGTTGATTTTGCTCTTACATTATCGCTCCATGGAAATATAGGGGCGATATCGTGCGTACAGATGCGCCAGTGTAGAACTAAGAGCCAATAAAGATTACCTATAATAGGAAAAATGAAATATTGAGAATGGTTCGCTCAATTTGAAGGTTCTCTGCCACTAGCAATGAACTCCCCAACCAGTTTCCGCCAATAGTTCAAGAACTTCGCCTTCAACAAGTCTCGCCCTTGAAGTTGTACTGCCTGCTCTTGATTGTGGACCTGGATCCTTGATCGCATGAACTGCACGTACTATCTTCGAGGCTTCCATGATTGTCCCCACTGATACAACCCGCACCTGTCTTTCACCCTCATCGCTCGCGACAGTCCCAACTCTCTCATCCTGTTGAATGAGTGCGAGGATTACCTTTGCTACTTCATCGGGTGTCATCCATTCATCCTCATTATCATCGACCATCTTTAATTTCTCAAGATGCTCAGTCCACAGCGGCGTTTTGATTACACCAAAAGCAACAGCGGTTACCCAGATCCCACGTTTACTATTAAGTTTCGATAAGGACCGCACCAAACCGTTAATACCGTATATAATTGCGACGTAGATCGGAGCGGCAAGCACAGGCATCTGCCCTGCTGTGCTGGAGATATAAGCAATGTGCTTCAACAACTGATTCAGGTTGTCTACTAATAGTTTGACGAAGCTGAAACCGATACCTGGATGGGGTTGTAAGTGTGGTGACCTGTTGTTGTTCTGCGATGATATGGTGAACTAACATACCTGAGCCGCCACCAGTTACAACGGCCGATTTCCCTTTCCTTGCAAACGCCATGTCCCTACAAGGTCGAGGGTTTCATAAATTTAGATGACCAGGTATCTCAAAATATTGATGGGGGTGCATCATCCCATTCATGCCGTCGGCTTTCGTATACTTCTCAAGATAGGTAAGTTTGCCGAACGAAGCCCTATTGTGGCGTTTTTCCCCCTCATTTCCCTCTCCCCCCTCAATTCTTCTTCCAATTGTGTTCCCAAGCAGTCATTTTGTGACCCATTTTGTCCCTATAAATTGCCATCTAATGCGATCCCGATCAGGGTGGTATGTTCCCTCATTCATTGATCCTAATCTGGCTGACTAGCCAACAGTTTGACATGCCGTGCCCGAAAGATCAAGTGCGATGAGAAAAAGCCCAGATGTTCGCAGTGCCGCAAAGCGCTCCGAGATTGTCATCCCTGTGGAGGAAATGTTTTCCGTCATTACCAGAGCCCAGCAAATAAATCGGGCAACTTGCGTCCGCGAATTACTAGGTCTCGTAAGCTGCATTCGCCCAAGAATCTGTTGGCGGCCAATAGTCCAAAGTCGGACACGAATGGATCCCATTCATCATCGAAGACTCCGGAGGCCTTGGAACACGATGGATACATGAACAATGATTCAGACCAACCGAAAAGCACTGCTTTTGGACACGAGAATTTATCACCAGAAACTACGGACACTAGAGAAGTGGCTGGTTCTCCAGTGCCAGTCACATCCCCCTCCCAGCCCGTCTCTTGTTCAAAACCAGTCAACGATTCAGATTTCGGAGTATCCTTGACAGCCTCTCCCTCAGCATGGGTATCTTCACTCGATAACTGTGACTTTCTCAATTTCCCAATTTCTACCCCTTTTTTTAGTGATGAGAGCACAGCGACAACTACAACCACAGCCAGCAGGACTGAACCTCTGTACCAGTCACCACCTTCTTCCATAGCAAGCCAACGTATGACCCACGAATCTGCGCTATTGCTTCGACACTTTTCCGAGGGACCAGGGCAGTGGTAAGTTCTCGTCTGAATCAGGATCTGGACACAGCACAACGCTAAATGCGAGGCTACCTTTTGAAGGATGGATCTTTTTGACCGTGACGGTTATTTTTCATGCCATGTCCCGACAATGGCTAGTAACACGCCATTGTTGCAGTATGCTGTTTGTGCATGCGCGGCAAAGCACCTTAGCAGAATGCAGAACAGGAAGCCAGCTGGGGGCAACGCCTCTTCGGAGCAGGCAAGAACAGAAACCCAGTCTCAAACTGACAATACCGACTGGCGTTGGATTGGAGCAGAGTATTACGAGAAGGCCGTTTGTCTGCTTTTGAAGGATCTACCACAGGATGTACAAGAGTGGTCTATTGTCGCGCAGTCTGATCATACTGATACTAATGGCAGGATTTCGCACCATGACGGAACAACCCTCCATTCAGACGAAACACTTGGAGCAACGGCCATTCTTTCTGTTTATGAATTACTTGATGCCACTGGCCCAAAATGGAATCGCCATTCGAGTGGTGTTATGTCACTTCTGGATTTGTTTACTTCACGAGGACGAGCCTCTCCTCTGCCGTATCACACCCCGATTTTGAAAGGGAGAAAGGCTACATTCTGGAATTTTGTCCGACAGGACATCTTATCCGCCTGTAAGTATCCAATGTAATGTCGCTAAGGAATCGTCCTGTAACAACTGCCCAGTCATCAACGAATCTCATACACGATTGGAAACATACAATCTGACCCCGTGGACCGAGGCCGGCCTAGAGTTAGATGACAAGGGGTGTATGGATCTGGGCTTTTCAGGTGTCTACCAACCAACAGAGGAGCTCCTATCTCAACACTTATTTTTCGTCCTGTCGAAGGTCTTGAATTTTATTGCGAACGGGGAAGTCATATGCCCCGAAAACAACGACTCCGAAGAGCCAGGGACTTTCGGCATATCACAGCGAGTATTACTGGAACAATGGCACGAACTGCGGGCTGAGCTCAACGCATGGCACAGTTCACTTCCAAACACTTTTCAACCATGCGCAAGGTCAGACCCTGTACCCTTACAACCCGTCGCAGGAGATCCCGAACCCTCCCCATTCCAGGAAATTTGGTATAGTAGTCCGATCTGCGCCTCGACAATGCAACATTACCACATGGCTAAGATCCTCCTTCTCGCCAACAAGCCGCATGAATCCACTGCACGGCGAACTACAGTCACCACTCGACTCTTGTCATACCGTTCCATTGAAACTGAAATCAGATTTCACTGCCAGGAGATCTGCGGTATCTCTTCCTCTCGACCTGTAGCGTCTGTGCGAATTCACTCTGTTCAACCTTTGTTTGTAACAGGTCAATGTTTAACAGAGCCTTACGAAAGGGCCGTAGTATTATCTCTGCTGAGGGGAATTGAAACCGAGCTTGGGTGGGCCACCGAATATAGGGCGAGCCGGCTTTTGGCCGAATGGGGCTGCGATAGTTCACACAGCCTGACAGATAACTCCTACTTTTTTTGATTTAAGTATGACATGTGGCTATCAAGCCTCGATTTGAGGTAGATGCACGCCAGAAGAATCGAACCTTTATTCCTTCTACTGCAGGTTATAGTGTTCTAGTTTAGTATTCTAAAGTAGAAGGTCAGCCGAAAGGATTGGATGATGAGTCAGTATCTACACCTCGATCGCCCTGATCGGCTCCAGCTCCACTTATGGCATCGTTGGAACGCCAATTTTACCCCATCCAGATAGCTCTCCGTCTTGTCTGCAGAACTCGCTTCCATGTACAAAAGTAGGATAACCATCAAGTTTAAAAGTTTCCGAGTCGTATTCGTAGGCCGAATGCTACTATTGGTATAATATGCGTAGCCGAGAGAGCCTTCCCATACTATAACCAGCGCTGATCCACGTACATCAGTATCATAGGCACAGATATATGTATGCCATCATCTGTGTCCCCTTGACGGGGATCACACGTGGGTATCACAGACTACTGTCCAGGTTCGCCGTATCGTAGGTAGGGATTGCTTGGGCAATTAATGCCAGAGCCTCTAATTTTATTACATCTTGGTTTTGCCCGAGATCGCATGTTAGGTGGCTGATGTGGGCAGTTGCCGCTCTTCCAGTGTAGGAGCAAATACATGGGCAGCTGCCTGAATGGGGCGCTTTAAAGGAGAGGCAAAGCTGGCCGAGATCCCATGGTGAAATGGAGAGTTCTCTCTAAGGGCCCGACATTCAGCTTTGCCATTTTCAGTAAGTCACGGGGGTGGTGAGAATCCCAGAAAAACGTTATTAGAGACAATTCAACACAATTGGTGATGTGGATGAGATAGAAACTGGTGGCATATTTGATTCTTAATCACGCCCTGTGCCTGGACAACCGAATGCAGGGCGTTAAGAGAAAAGATCGACAGAATACTACACGAGATTGAGATGAAGGTACCGGGATTAAATCGAAGCGCGTAGGTTATATTATGCACAATAAAAAAAATGAATAGTATTAACCCCCTGTGCTTTCTATCCAGTGAGTGATGTGGAGGATCAACCGAGATACCCCGGGGACCCTCGGCTAGGTTTCCAAAAAAAATATCTCCGGTCGTTTCTTTACCCACGACGGTAGCAACTCTACCTAGAACACAACAGGTGCATACTTATATCGGTCGATATATTCCTCTCCTTAAGGCCTTCACTCCGTACCGATTCGTCCTTTTCTTCCTTACTTTTTTATTCGCCTCTCTCTGGAGTATAACTTCCGCATCGAAATTACTACTCCACATATTTCCTTTCAATATGGCCAGCCATCTCCGTCTTCAGGATAAAGTGGCCATCGTTACGGGTTCTTCATCAGGAGTCGGTAGGGCTATCTGTCTACGCTATTCCCGCGAAGGAGCCAAGGTTGTATGTGCCGATATATCTCCAAGTGCACGATTGCCTACGGCGTCGGAAACAGAGACCACCCATGACATCATCACAAAAGCGGGTGGAAAAGCCATCTTCGTGCAGACAGATGTCGGCGACCCGCGGCAGATGGAGAGTCTGGTCCAGGAAGCAGTGAGGGAGTTTGGGCGTCTAGATATGTATGGTTGAACCTTTCTATACATTTCAACTGGCACCTTTCTCTCAGCCCTACTAATGCCATTTCCGTAGTCTGGTGAATAATGCAGGGGTTAGCTTTGAGGCCCGCACGCCAGCAGTATGCCACTTGACTGATGAGTCGGTGTGGGATACCACGATGCGGGTTAATGTCAAGTCCGTATTCTTGGGTTGCAAGTATGCGACAGCTCAGATGTTGGCACAGTCCCCTCATCCGTCTGGGGACCGTGGATGGATTATCAACATGTCCTCAATTATGGGCATCGTAGCTGGTCCCGATAACCGTATGAGGCCCTCTGTCTCAGATCTTGTGTTGGCATGTTCTAACTTGGGTTCAAATTATTAGCTTCCTACTGTGCATCTAAAGGTGCTGTGAGCAGTTTGACAAGACAGGTTGCGTTGGATTATGCGCCGCATAAGATCCATGTGAACGCCATTTGCCCTGGCTGTACGTCATATCCTCGTGACTGGAGATTAGTACTATCTTACGGGATAGGCACTGACATGGGAATATAGATACCCAAACTGCCATCTTCAGAGAAACCACTACTTACCTGACTCCCATCGAGGATCTGAAACGCCGCCATCCATTAAACGGACCAGGTATGCCAGACGATATTGCGAAAATGGCAGTTGTGCTGGCAAGCGATGACGCTAGCTGGGTCACCGGTATTTCTCTCCCAGTGGATGGTGGATACACTGCTCGGTGATGAGCTTGATGACAGATCTGACTTGTTTTACGAAAAATGAAGCTTTTTTACGTCTCGTTCAGTGGGTGAGCTATGTGGATAACTTTGGGTACACTAGCTCTTACCTATTTTCATTTATTTTATTTCTTATAAATTATACCGGACTTTGACATGCGAGTGGGCACGTGAGATCCTGGATATACTCATCTACTATTCAAAGAGTCCCAGTTCAGACCAACTTCACTCTTGACAGTCATTGTTTGTTTGCCAACCCTTGTACTCCAAATTTGTGCCGTTCCATCCGGGACCAATTCTTCCACTTCCAGCGAGACCAACGCATCTAGCACCCAGTCCCGGCAGCCTTTCGTCCCGCCATATGGTGGCTTCTCGTTCCATAGTGTGGAAATCGCCTTAGAGTACTCTGCGTCACTGAGTAGCGTTATCTTACCTAGTCCCTATGCATCCCGGTCTTCTAAAGCTGGTCCGGAACGAATTTTTGAATATAAACCGGTTAGAGGGGACGTCGATCACTCTGGCATGCAGGAGATCTCCGACCCGATTCGGTGGGCGATGGGAAGAATACCCCCAGTGGACACTCTCGGAGATGCCTGGACCGAATATCCCCACGGAAAGTTGATATGTCGAGGCGATTGGTGGAGGTTTCGGCGGAGCCTCTCAATGCAGATTTATGGGTTAATGGGGCTATAACTCTGAGCAAATGCGAATTGGGGGTTATGCTTATCATGGGAGTATTTGCCTCCAATTGAAATGGTATGTATGGGATTTAGTAGCGGATTGTTATTTTGTTTCTGTTGTCATAATCGTGTCTGCTACGTTTATTTATGTTCTTAATATTGGCTCAGAACCTCCGTTGGACTGGAAGACTATTTTAAGTATCGCCGGAGATATGGACACATCGCCAATGATAGCTGCTATCTAGGCGCGTAGATCATCAATGCGAATAGACTCATATAGTCCGCGTCTGCCTGAACTCATGTTGACATAAAATCACATCTAGCGGCTCGAGCTTTGCGCTGATTTGGTATCATCCCTAAAACTTCGTCTAGAATGAAAGCCGGGAACTTCGTTTGTTAAGCCCGAGACTAATGCAAATCATGAATTCCAGGCGCAGTGGTAGCGCCAGACTCTTTGTTGTTACTGGATATTCACCTGGTATAGGCTATACAGGTGGACCCATTTTGAAAGGTTGACAGTGAGGTAATGGTGTGCGAATTACTCCTATATTAGATCGATTTATCTTCACTTCTGACGATTTGCTTGTAGGATAGTATAACCAAGAAAGCGAGGTATAGAATAGTTGCCAATACAATTCCCTGGGAGCTCTCGTCTGCGACTTTCTTGATTAAATTTTGTTCAATCAGATAGTAGTCGACTGAGTGGTCTCTGGTGAGCACCGGCTGTTTGTTTGTTTATATATATTTTATTTTCTAAAACTAGATCTGTCGCTCCATGAACCGCCCCGAAGCCAAACTGAGAGGAGTGAAAGAAGCAAAGGAAGGATACAGACTATGGTGCGGCTAAAGAATAGCTTGTGCGCCCATCTCCACCTCCCATCAAGAGTCCTGGGCGCTTGAATGGTGTAGAAGAATATGCTCATCAAGAGTATCCTTATCCTCATAAATTCTGAGGCAGACATCAATGGGACAAATATGTGGATTGTGAGACAAGTGCACGGTTTTGAAATGTCGCAACAGGCTTTGCCTGTCATTAAACGATGACGTGTGTGGACAGCCTGGAACTTTGCATTTATGTTGCGAGCTCCCTGCCTCCTGGTAACTGCTGCGAGGACGAGCTTCTAGGCTCGAGGGGAAGAAACTAGGAACAACGGCATTCGTTAGGAACGGCGTTGTAGGGTTAGAGGAATAAGTATCTAATTTTGCACCAAATCCTAGCGAAGGAAACTGTCCAAGCTTGACTCGGCTCTAGACTGTTGCTTAGACTTTGAATGGCTGTGCGTGCGTTATTCTTGGAAGAGACCCGGAGCCCCTTCCGTAGCCTCGGTAGTTTTGTCATATCAATGAGCGGTTGGATTACTTCTGCGTAGATTGTGCTTACAAATTCATCATCGTCTAGGTCAGGCAAAAATTGAAATGGACAATGCAGGCATTTCGAAATGATATCGGCCCATATGGGCCCTGCCCGTCCACAGACTTCCAGCTCAAGTCTCCAGGCAATTTGCTCATCGGATTCCAAGGTGTTGTTCAACCGAAATGAGTGTAGTGGCTGGTTTAGTATCAGCTCCAATAAAATCATCCCCAGGCTGTACAGCTCCCGGTTTCTCACACCAAACGCCACGTTTGTCGAAGGGCCGGATGATTGCGGCTGCATAGATTTCGAGCTGGTGGGAATAGGGGTCTTCAGAAACGGACGGAGTAGTGCCCCCTTATCAATATCCATGTTCTTTGTTTCAAAAAGAATATCCTTGCTAGACCATGAGGAATCAAGCCATGGCGATTTGTGCAAACATAGGCCAGAAGCTCCCAGCATAATTGCAAGCAGTATCCGGTCGCTCTCGAAGAAGTATCGCGGAAATCGGGTAAACTGACGGCTACTAGAAATCATGTCATACAAAGACATATCGATTTCGCCTCTCCTGCATTGTAAGAGGTCCAAGTTGTATTTTATAGATGGTGTGGGACAGGACTGGACTTGGGGATTCTCAGTGGCTGAGCTTTGATCCCTTCGTTGTCTGTGTAATCGGCCAGGAATTGGATACGTTAGCGCCCCATGTCTGGCAACATTGGGCATCAGGCCATTAGGACTCAAGGCATTTGAAAAGTCTCCTTCCCCAGAATGTTCTTGCCGGCTACCGTGCTTTTCTAAGGTACGACATAGGGATTCGTGTTGGCCTCCGCTCGGTGAGCCCGCTCGGACGACGATATCGACCCTCTGGTGATAGTTTTCGTTGGACCCTTCCACCCAAGCAAGAAGATCAAGGCTACCAAGTCCTGTCGTATATTTCTGCCACTCTTCTTTATTGTCCTGTGGTAGAAGCGAGCCGAGGTATAGCCCCATAGAGTGCTTGTGTCCAGTCACGTCGGTACATCCCAGAGTAGTAGCCATGGAGTCGAGCAACTTGATAGCTTGGTCACGCTGCCGGTGGGATTCTTGAACCTGTGAATTACTGCCGAGCTGCTCTAGGTCTTTCAACGCAACCTTTTGCCCAACTAGCGTGACCAGCACCTGATTATCGTCCTTAATTCTCTGTAATAGCCCTTTCCGCTCTTTGATGCCGAAGCTAAACCGTATAGGCTTCAACATAGATGTGACTTTCAACAGCCAGTTTTCGCGATCAATCTTACTGTTCTGTGTGCATTAACTCACCAAATCAGCATCAAGTCATAATTGGATATTGGAGGGCCCTAAGTAGGAAGGAGGACGAGGCACACATCGCAACTAACCTTTTCGATCTGAAATTTAAAGGTGGTTAAGGTATTATGTAGTTTCCCCATCACTTTAGAATACATCTGCCACTGTGGACCCAGGTGAATCTTGAAATGGCTGACTATGACTGCGCTGTGATTCTGGAAACCTTCGGGGTCTGCCAGAATCCTAGCCAGGGAACGTTGATCGAAAAACGCTCCTAATAAAGACATATATGAATTCCTGAAGATCGTGGCCTGGACCTCGATCTCCAGTCGGATAGCCTCGATCTCGGCTCGATAGTTTCGGGCGTCCCATAATTTCATCACCACGAGTCCTTTTTGACACCCCTCGATTGCGGAAATGACGAGTGGAAAGATGCCCAATATTAACCCTCCAATTTCTAACCCCGACATTATGTTGCTGTATAGATAGATATATAGGCTCACTGCAGTCTGGTAGGGTATCAAATAATGGGGGTGTTCTAAAATGGGGCTCCCTTAGCTTGAGTGGGATCTCAACTGATGGAGAACTTGAGAACAAGTGTAAGGGTACGCACAGCAAAGTGAGGACGAACACGGAGCGGGGTCGGTGAAGCCTTCTCAGGTGCTTACCGTAAGAACCAAGAGCCCATCATGACTGTAGATTCTAGGGGGCTGCGCGAATTAGAGGCGAGAAGTGCTTTGATTGTGCATACCGATAGCCTAAAGGCTTGACTAGCCTGCTGCAAGACAACGCGTCATAGAGAAGGCTATCCCTTTTCAAGCACCGGATGCATTAGTCGTAGCCAATCGGCTAACAACGTCATTGAAAAAGCAACCCAGCATCGTATATCACTGCTGTTTAGCTCTATTGGCAATTGGGGTACGGTAGGGGCTAAGGTGGGGGTTAGCATCGTACTCAGAAGAAAAAGACGTTGCTCTCCGACGGTTCATTTGCTTCTGTATCAGCCTTCGTGCCTTGCTGCGGATCATCATGCCATTTAAGTATCGGATATCAGACTACTTGAGTGACTGCTTGTCGGGGTTGGAGGATCTTTACAATGACCTGGAGTTCTGGCAGGCTTCCCTGGACCACTGGGAACATGGGGAGATTCAGACCAACGACCATCTCTTCGACAGCTGTGAAAACAGTTATAACCGACTACAAATATTTTCCCACAGTTTTTTAGGACGACAAACTGAGAGCTTTGAGAAAAGGCTAAAGCAATTCTCGTTTCCACTGGACACTGTCTCAACAATCCTTATGGAGATATCAAGTCAAACCGCTTCAGGTTAGTAGATCTATTCTAAAGTCTATTATTATCATGGCTTCCTAAACCCTTACTCATGTTCATATAGCGCGGGATAGGTTGAAGTCAAAGAATCCATACCAATCTGAAGGCCCAATATTGGCGTTATACTTACAAAGGATTCATCACGCTGTTGACTGTCTTTTCGAAATGTCTCCCGTGCTGCTCAATCCTGTGCCCACTATTAACCGCCATCCCAAGGATGCATTAGTTAGTATTGAATTACCAGAACCGAGTGCCACCCACCCAGGACAATACAATATGACAGAACCGCCAAGTGCTATTGACCAATATAGTACACTGTTTCTGGTTAGCAATTCTGTTACCCTCCAAGGGTGGCATTGGGAGGTAGCGGCCCAGATTATCTATCAATCCTCACAGAGCCGCCTCAGACACTCCGAAAGGGCCCCGAAAGTAAGATTTACTAGCAGGAGTGCCGGAATTCCAAGCAATGAAATGGATATTACAGATGCCCTGGATATATTCTCATCAAGAGTACCCGAAGCAGACAATGGCGGTATAGACAGCTTGGATGAATGTCTGGCTCGCCATACCTCTCGATTCAGTTACTCGCAGAAGCCACTCAGGCTACAACTGATCGTCATCATGAGTGATGATTGGAGCCCACACTATCGAACCATTGAACGGGGTATATTGCAAAGCGGGAAGAAGCTTAGGCACCTAGGTGCTACACCAGGCGAAGTTGTGATACATTTCATACAAACCAAAGTCGAACCGGTTATGAAGCGTGATTTGGATGCATTGCGTGAGTGTATCAACGCAGACCAGGCATTGCTGGGTACCATTGTAGGGTTACTCCAATTCACTAGGTGTGAGTTGAACCACTCAGGGCTAATGAACAACAACAATAGGGGTTTGAAACTACAGAATTCGATATTTTCAACGTGTCGCAGAAAACATATGAAAACATTATCCTTTCGGGATTGAGCGAATCATCATCCCCATCTGAAGACAGCGCAGAAGAGGATGATATGGGCAGGAAATCATTCGAGGTGCTGTGGGAAATTGGTGTTAGGTATGACCCTCTGCCTTTTCACTGGGCTTTACAAGCTCCAAAGCATCAATCCACTGACAAACGCAGAGGTCTATCTCCCTTCACAGATGCCACAACTCTACACTTGGGCTTCAAAAGCTTTGGCCATATAGATACTCTGGTCCGTCTGCCAATCAATGGCAATTAGAACATGTCAAACACCTACTGATACCCAGGCTTTGTTCCAGTATATTGAAGAACCTGCCCACGATGGCCTTTACTCAGCTAGGGTTGTTTACGACCATAAAGAGGATGCAGAGATAGCTTGTGTGGCTATGAATACTGCCAGGTCAGCTACCCCGATCGGTCTCGGGTTTCACGAGCTGAATTAATTGAGTGCTAACTATACTTAGGTTCGATGGAGAGTTTATTTCTGTTTACATGATAGGGGCCTTGACCAAACTACAAGCTACCCAGGTAGGGAGAGAAGACAAGGCTGTAACCGCAACCTTTGGGTTACCATAGATTTGGCTTTTTCAGGCATTGTGGTTTGGGATGTGGGAAACAAAAGAGAGTAGATCTATGTCTCCGGCAGTGATCAGCTCTATAATACTTGAAATGGGCTAAGCAGACTCTAATCTCACACACTTATTGCTAAATCTGTTCTAATGCACTTCCTAGGTGGGTATCATTTTGATGGTGGGATGACAAGTATGGTTTTTAATCTCCCCTCCAAACCTTTAGACTTCTGTCGATATTCACCGCCTTTTCGTATGAGGAAAGGCCGTTGGCACTACGGGTACGAACAAGGCCTTACCGCCTGCCCAAAACAAATTCTCTCCAGTAGATCCTCTTGCGAGTCGCCGCAACAGGAACAGAGATACCTTCTCTCCGTAGACGATAATTTTTTAATAACCATGTCTCGAAAAGAAGTTCAAAAAAAAAAAATATATATATATATATATTGAATTCTACAACACGCTATGATAATGTACAAAATCCAAGTCTATAGGCTATACCCGTATGCAGTGGAGATGCAACTGTTAAAAACCTGCAGGAAACGCATGAAATAAAACCAGATCAGGGAATCAGACTCTAGTCAAAAAGTGACGCTTTCATAGAGTTAGGTTGGATGTACTCGGAAGCATTCCGGAAGCTGGTGAAGCCCCACCGAATCTGAGCAGCCATAGCAATTTCGACGTCGAGATCCTTAGCGAAAGCCCAGGCCAGACCACTGTCGCGCTGGAAGGCCCGTCCGACAAGAATGACATCGAGGTTGTTCTCGTTGAGGACCTGCTCCGCTAAAACTCCGTTGGTGATCATGCCCACCGCGGCGACAATTAACCGATCACCAACGGCCTTCTTCACGGCAGCCGCAAAGGGGACCTGGAAGGCAACGCCAGACGTGACTTTTTGAGCACTGTGAACACCACCGGTACTGATATCGATGAGGTCAATAGCGCCCTGGGCGGCCAGAGCCTCGGCGAACTTCACCGTATCGTCAGTCTTCCAGCCCTTCTCCTCGGGCATGCTCGTCTCCAGCCAGTCGGTGGCGGACACACGGAGGAAGACCGGGAAGTTCGGGCCGACAGTATCTCTAGTCAATTGAGCAATTTCAAGAGGAAGGCGGATCCGGTTCTCGAAGCTGCCGCCGTAGTCATCGGTACGCTGGTTGCTAGAAGGACTCAGGAAGGATGAAAGCAGGTATCCATGGGCGTTATGGATTTCAATAAAGTCGACTCCAGCAGCCACAGCGCGCTTAGTCGCAGCTACCCAAGCGTCCTTGACCTCCTGGATGTCCTCCTTGGTCATGGCCTTGGGAACAATGTCGCCCGGTGCGAATGGAATAGCGCTGGGAGCTTTGACGTTGTCAACCCAGCCGCCGACAGCATTGGTTGCTGTAACTCCGCCAAGCCATGGTGGCACAGTGGAGGCTTTACGTCCAGCATGGGCGAGCTGGATACCAATCTTCTGGCCCTGGCTGTGTGCGAAATCTACCACCTGCTTGAGGGGTGCGATCTGGGAGTCCTTCCACAGACCAACACATCCTGGGGTAATGCGGCCCTCGGGAACCACACCAGTGGCTTCGATAATAATCATGCCAGGGCCACGCATCGCAATGCCACCGTAGTGGGCCAAGTGCCAAGGGGTCATGTGGCCATCCTCAGCACTATATTGGCACATAGGCGCCACCTGGAAGGGAATTGGTTAGAGAAGTCATATCACACATGTACCAGGCTAAAATAAATGGGCACTTACCCCGAGACGGTTTTGGAAGGTGGTTCCTCTAATTGTGAGGGGTTGGAAGAGTTTAGGAATTGGCTTCCCACTGGTTTGGGGGTTGCGAGCTGTGCCCGCCGCTGGTGACTGGGCGGGGGTGAAGTAGGAGATGCCCTCGGCGGGCTTGACAGGGACGTCGGGCCAATTGGTCATGTTGCCGGGTATATGGTACTCAATCTCGCTGAAATGAAAAGTTTCGTATATGAATGAACAAGGACTATTATAATAAGAATGGATGATTAGATGATAGCTTGATTATTGGCTTTGTATTGTAGGGCCGCACTGGAGAGGTCTGCTATATATAGCAAACCGAGACGATTTGTCATCACGATATCTGGGGAACTATGTGAATGCTGATTTCCAATCAGCTGAGCAAAAGGTGGTACGAGAAAATGTGTCCGACTGATTATAGGATCATATGCCGATTAAGGCAAATCTTTTCGAAACTGCCGACGCTGAAGCTGTCCTTTCCGCAACATCCTAGCATTGGAAATTTTAAATGCCGATTAGCTTTGTCAGAACTCAAGTTTAACGGCGCAATTTTCAAGGGGAAAGTCTCCGAGCAGTTGGTGAATTGGGCCGATTTCTTGGCGGTAGTTGCTTCGGCATCTGATATTGGACGCGGTGGGCCCTATGCCCACTTTTTGCAGTCGTTCCATGGTTTCCACACATCGGACCGATCGTTCTAGCGAATTCTCTCTGTTGATTCAGTGTCGAGAACCAGCAGATCTTTGGGAGTCTGATGATGTTTGCACTGAAGCTTGGAGGCTAGCGTCGCCTTACGTTCAACTACAAGCAACTTCTACCGCGCAGCCTTGAGCTATCACCCATTCGCAGTGAGGAGCAGAACTGTGAGGTCGATGCTACGAATTGGCGGGGTAACCTCGAGATTGTTAACCGAGTCATTGTGGAAGTCGTCTCGTCAGACGCAAGCGTAGTCGTTTCATCTTGCACCTCAAGTCACATCACATCGTTTGGTTGCTCATATCACACATGAACATCGCCTCAATTACTTCTTGTGAACTGAACTCGCCCGGAATAGGAGGGGAAGAACGGTCTTAGTCCACGGTAGCTACATAGCCCAACACTTTTAATCTACCACCGCCTTTACTCCCTCTGCCTCGAAGGGTGGGCTCTGGTGCAGCCCAAGAACTAGGCTCGTCTGATGGTGAGGTAAGAGGTTGAGATGTAGACGCTCAATCGAAAGCAGGTGCGGACCTCCTAAGCACCCGCAATGCCAGGTGTGGATTGTCGTCCTCCTTCAGTGAAGCCGTCACTTAGGAAACATAGTTTACGCTATTAGTTGGTACCTTGAAAATCTGTCTAAAAATAGGGAAGAGAGCTATCGGGCTAGTTACAACTCGGGTTGCCGCGGGACTTTATTTTAAAGAAAACCTATATCAATGGCTGGTCTAACGTCGTGGGCCGCGGTGGAATATAGCTTATTTAAAAATCGATTATCTCCGCCGGAATAGCAGCACCTCGTTCGATACAACATGGAGTAAGGGGTACGAACAAAAATCTATTGCGTGCAGAAATCCAAACCTGAGAAACCGTTTTTTCCTTCACTTGTTGTTTGAGCAGCGCAACCGGTTCCTCCGGGCAGAGATTGTGTTGTTATTATATGCAGGATTCTAACTCTTCAAGTAACAGTAAATGTCTTCACCCAGCGTTTCTCCTTCCATAATCCCCGCAACTACGTTTTTATCTACATAGCGGGAATGCTCGAACACTGGCCGGTCGTCGTAGATCATAGTGGTCGAGACCACCTCACGGAACAACGTTTCTTTCAACTGTCGTCACATTAATCTCGCATTATAATCATTCCGAGGATGATCATCTACAGACGCAAATCCCAATTCCCTAACTGACACGCTACCCAATTCTTTGAACACTTACCGGATCTACATGACCAGGGAATCGGAATGACTTGCCCACCCGTCGTATCTCCTTTGGAGTGTCGGCAACTGAATGGCCAGTATGAAAATAGTCTCCGTTCCAGTTACCTAGTAACTGGTCTGGCTTGATATGTTGGTTGGGGGTCTGTTAAAGATAGTATCAAGCACAACGGTGTCGACCGGTCCAGATGCTTTGTGTCAAGGCAATGTACTGCTCTTGTGGGCTATACCATACTATGTCGGCTTTTCGCAATGTTACGTTGTAAATGAAGGGAAACATACGAAGACATTTGTTCTGATGCTGATGCGTGAAAAAGTTTTATTCTTCACCCTCTTGTCTCTACCTGTTTGAATTTCTTATGTGCAAATTGATCTATAAATTGATAACGTCTTTCACCCATAGAGATTACAAATCCTCGCCAGCGATGCAATATTATCAACACGCATAATGAGAGATAATTGACTTCTGTCATAATTATTTTACGTCAATAATTCCCCGAGAAGTCAGCGGATTCCAGTAGTTTAACGTTTGAGGGCAGATCCCGAACCAAAGAACATGGCAGAGATAACTTATGTAGCCATGACATCAATGGATACAACCTGGTCGCCCACCAAGTCTTATATAAAGTGCAAGACACTACTTACCCTGTGTTTTAGAGTAGTAATCAACTTACATTTGAAGTACGAACAAGTTACATTTGATTTTGAAGTACAATATGCCTTCTGCGATTGTGACTGGTGCCACAGGTAAATACACCACAACGCCCTTCTCATCTATCTCTGCATTACTAACTAAACATGATAAGGTATCACGGGTAGCGCAATTGTCCACCACCTGTGCAAAGACCCCTCTTACGACAAGGTTTACTCGCTCTCTCGGAGCAATCCGGGTTATCAGAATTCCAAAATTCGCCACGCGACCCTGGACCTCCAATCTAATGTAGACGATATGGCCAAGAGCCTCGCGGGAATTTCGGCCGAATATGTGTATTTCTGCGCATACCTGGCACGAGACGACCCAGCGGAATTGTCTCGCGTTAATAGTGCAATGCTTTCAAATTTCATTCAAGCGCTGGAAACCACGGGCGCCATCAAGGACCTGAAGCGTTTCATACTCACCTGCGGTTTTAAGCACTACGGCGTACACCTCGGAAACTGTAAACAGCCACTACTAGAGGATGATCCTCCCCTGGCGGATAACAAGGGCGGGGTATCCTGGCCGCCAATTTTCTACTACGAACAGCAGCGCATTTTGACAGAGGCCGCACGCGGCGGCAACTGGGGATGGGTCGTCACCCTCCCCGAAGATGTGCTGGGGTATGCCCGGGGAAACTTTATGAACGAAGCCACCGCTCTGGGCCTATACTGTTCCGTGAGCAAAGCTCTTCCAGGTTCAGAGCTGCCATTCCCCGGTTGCAAAGCGAATTACTTTGCTTTCAACACTTGGACATCAGCTAATCTCCATGCGAGATTCTGTCTCTGGGCTGCCACGGCCAAAAATGCGGGCAATAACATTTTCAACGTGATGAACGGGGATACTGAATCTTTCCAAAATATCTGGCCTCGTCTTGCGGCACGCTTTGGATGCAAGGTTCCCAATCCTATGTTTCCTAGCGGTGGTGTTCCAGATAGCAATGGATTCAAGGATTTCGAGCCCAGCACGGTCCGGATGCCTAGCAAGCACCCACTTATCGCTCGAGCGGCGGAGATTGGTGTTTCCTCACACCCAGCGAAGCAAGAGACACCAACCTTGTTCCTCCAGGTGGACCCGGAGAAATGGGCCAAACGTAGCGACGTCAATGAGACATGGGAAAAGTTGCGAGACACTTACAAACTGGATCCAGAAGCCTGGGGAAAGGCAACATGGGACTTTCTGACGTTTGCCTTAGGAAGGGACTGGAGCTGCGTGGGGAGTATGAGCAAGGCTCGGAAATCGGGTTGGACCGGTTATGCAGATACGTGGGATGAATTGGAGGAGACGTTCGAGACTTTGGAGAAGGAACGGATCTTGCCACCTGTGGAGCAGCTCAAAAAGGATTTTTAATCAGCAATTGCGGTGTATGATCCGGGATTTGGACTGTGTAACAATAGTATAGGAACTACCGGCCAAAATAGGAAATTTCTCAAGCACGCCCTACGCCCTACAGTTTGAGCCCTACTAGGGCAAGGATCACAATCCCAATCTACGCGTATTGAGCAAATGCATTGGTCGCTCTAACTCTTTGAACCAGTGCTGGAATAACCGAGCCAATGCTCCCAGCAGTAAATGGCGCAGTGTCTTCGTATGCGGAGCCTGTCTTGCGCTCGAAGGTTTTTACGCGACACCTGAGATGCTCTGTTTTCCTACTACAGGGCACAGAAATTATTTCTTGAATCATACACGCTACGCCTAAGATTAATCCTAAGCCGATATTAGACATGCTATTGGAACATATGAGCGTGAAATTATATGTCAACTGGGCTATTTTCAAACGAGATCGCACTAAGTACTCCAACTAGTATGCTTCTTCTCTCGCTTTTTCGAAGATGAATTTGATTTCTAATATTTTCTGTCTGTCCTGCCATATCGCCTTGCTTGGCTATTTGATACACTGCGTGTCTGCAATCGTAAAACTCTCGGTCTGGTCTTAATGGGTAGAATTCATTTCTTTCCAGTCCCTCAGTGCGATCGACCGGCGTTTGCGCTGGCCAACGACACCTGGGATGGAATGGAAAGGTGGATGGGACTCCACCACTCGGACCACAGTGCGGCTCTGCATATGTATATGACTGAAATACGAGTTCCTTCCCGGCTGGCTTGATGCCATTAGCTTTTTGAACGAGTTTGCAAAGAAAGTGAGCCCATATACGCCTTTGTTTATGGACATTGGAGATTGAAACGCGGATTTACGCAAACTTACCCGGCTTTCAAGCCTGAAAGCCCGAGCTATACTCTAGGGTTTGTCATCCATGATACAGTGTTCAATCATTGGTACTCGGGCGGAGAGAATGGCTTATGACTTTGACAGAGCAGCCATTGAATTGCGATGCGACACGCTATCCTGGACGTGCAGTCCGTGTAACTGACTCCATGTGTATGTGTACGACCTTATTATGCTCGACAGACTTTCCATATTATAGATAACAACTGGTGTATTGTCATTATTACCTCTCTTCCTGCCACGGGACCATCTGTGTTTTTTGACATTGACATAGATTTACCTGTTTAATCCGCTGATGTTAGTGGCAGTCTACTGAACAAAATTGGACTCGCGATCATGGGAGTCTAGAATTTCACACCATTTAGTGGGAGCATTGGCATCGTAGTGAGAAGGTAGATCGCTACGTTTGAAACATCACTTCTGATTTCCTCATACGGTTCTTGAAAATTTCATTTTGTCTTTGTTACCCTTGCTCCCTACGAAATATCGATAAGTTCCTCTACAGAGATGGTGGAGATGTCTGTAGAGCCAAGGCAGACTGTAGCTTGACTATTTAACATTTTTATGACATTGAACCTGTATAACTAGATCCCGGCAACAGCTAGCATTGGTTGTATCATGAATTCTTACAACTAGCAGCCAGGCACTAGGCTTCGTTGCTAGAACCTAAACAAAAGAATAACTGTCTCTAAGCTCAGAGTGTATACTCTAGCGTTTTAAACACATTATCAAATAACACCGACAGAGTAAACCAACACTCATTGTGTGGTTCTGTAAACACGTAGTTGTCGCCGATGTCTCAAAAAAACAGCCGAAGAATGAAAATTCATTTCTCACAATGTACGAGTTGCAACTACCCATACTTTACGTGAAAGTTGAATATTAGCAGCGTCACCCTGATGTGCTATGGTACTAGTGGTCTATGTAAGGTCGACGTAGGAAGTCAATATAAAGGGAATTGACGGAGAAACCTCCGGGTTCCCAATTAGGAAGCAACCGGCACCTGTCTCAGGCGAGCCCCATACCATGACTCAAACCGAGATCTTTATGAACGTTGTCTAAACGGAGCACTTTGCATAGTTCAAGCACTAGGTCTAAGCCTCATTCACATTATTCAGCATTTTCTGAGACAAAAACAACTGAATCTGACAATCGTTAGTGGATACGATTACGAAAGCCACGCTGCCGATCATCAAATGCAAGGAATATCCTAGTTTCTTTAGTTGTCCCAACCGTTTGGGATCTGTGCTCGCTCGTTTTACACTAGATACGTTGGAGGTCTGTATTAGGTAACTATATTGCTTTCTATATTTTACCTCAACAGGTAAAGATAATTGGAGTCAAGTCATTGCACTGGAAAGTGGGAAGGCTAAGTTTGCGATCGTACTTAGATTTTAAGGTCCAGAGAAGTGTTGTGGGATGCCAAATGATATTACAATTGAACTATCTTTGGTTCTAATGTATCTTATAGCTGACATGTTGGCTAGGGTGTTAGCTGTGATACTCACTTGCCAGTTGTGAGCTTGTTAAAGGGACGCGTAAATACAATTGGTGTGGGGGGGTCTTCTATAGTAGCTTCTGATATAGGGAATTATCGAAATATACTATTGAAATTGTAATTGCCATCAATTATATAATATCATATTTTACGACCATATAGGACATTGTCGAAAGGATCTTGATTACAAGAAACCCCATATGCAAATATCAATATCTATCTGTATATATTCGTGAAAACGTTCAGCATGGCGAGTATGCACGCATTCGTCTAGTCCAACTTTTTGTTTTAGAGAGAAAGTACAAAAGAAAAGATACAAAGGAGAGGAAAAGCGACTTAACACTCCGGGTTCGGCGCACTGTGCACCGTATACTCCACATCCTTTTTGATGATCATCTGCGTACTACCTTCGCTGCCGATACTGTTGCGGTCATCACGGTCTGAATGTCCACCTGTTGAGGAACCAGGTTGAGCCGAGGTCACAACTGCCTCGCCAGACCCAATTTTCGGCCGGAATAGATCAGGCTCGGGTGCTATACCAGACCGATTTTGGATTGATTGCAGCGCGTAGCTGCCCTGGTTGCTCCGACCGCGATCTGATCCGTAAGGGTAGCTTCGGCTGGTACTTAGATTGGAGTCTCCGGCGGTACCGTAGGAGGTTGTGACGGCGTTCATAAAGGGTCTAAGGCAAAACGCAGTGCAGGCGATGAGGGAATAGTTGAGAGTAACTTGTGTCCAGATGTAGTGGTCGATGGCATCGAAGGTTGGGTTATGAGATGTAGTGAATGAGTGGTATCTAGAAAGACGGACAGCTTCAAAGGCAATGAGACTAAGCATCCATTCGATTAGTATGGGTTGAGAAATCCAAGAGCAGTACACGATGGATGACTTAGGGAAACGTACGGAAGCCTGGCGGCGAAGGCCACCATGATCACTAACTTCGGCTTGAGAGCCATTTGGAGCCCGTAGATTAGAAAGATGGAGAATACAAACAATGCGATTTCCGTAATAATATCAATCGCAGTGATAAATTGCCATCGTCCAAACTGCCTTGGGGTTAGTGGTCTGTAATGTTCATGATATGTTGTATCTCTGAGTCGATTGATTTGCTTACCAGACTGGCGCAATGCTCGCCAGGAGTCACCCACGGCTTATTCAGTGAGCAGTTAACTGTGATCACGAGGATGGAGACAAGGGCTCCTGCTGTACTGAAGCCAAGTATCCCCCATAATGTGTTCTTATGTCTCCTTCGGGGCGTTAACCGAGAGTAAATGGCAACGATGCAGCATCTAGAAAGATATAATGTGATGAGGTAGAGGACGTCGCTCGCAACGACTGACTGTATAAAACTTAGTTTTTCAGATTCCTTCCTCTTAAGGAAGACTGAATGCCATTATATAGAGATAAAACTTACGTTCTGGATTCTCCCAACAACGTGATGATCAAGGAGTCGGATCGCCGTTCCAAATCCGATGGATGCGGTGTGAAATACGATCACCGACTCCACCACCGCTGAGACCTAAGATAACATGTTAAATAAGCATCGGCGGATGGGGTATATAGTACAACAAGGGCCCAACGCTGGAAAATGGTCTTGAATCAATTGTACTTACAGTTGCTCCCAGGAGAATCACATCATCAATTCCGAAAGGTGGGCTGAGGAAGAACCGCACGTAAATTCGGATAAGCAGACACACCAATGACAATACCAGACAAATAGCCGAGACGATGATAATGATCCCAGCATGGTGATCACCATCTACCGTTTCGAATGGCGGCGATTGACCAGGTGGCACTTTAATAGCCATTACTACCCAATGCGTACACCTCCTAGATCAGGGGCGCCATGAGAGGCAGCGTAAAATTGATTTGAATGAATGTGTGGCAACGGGGGCATAGAATAGCGCAGGAGACGCGCGACAGGGGCCGGTGTCAACGGTAGATATGTATGTGAAACCGATTCGATCTGCAGCATGGGGCCTTTAATCCCCTGCGGAGAATTAATCTAGCAGGGATATAGATCGTGTGAGGCTACGCTACGGAGTGTTCAGTATCATATGCAGGAAACTTGCATGAACCATAAACGTGGGAAGTAAGGTAACGCCACTACTGCATGGATAGTTCGTTGGTGGACGCCTTTAGGCACACGATTATGGAATCGATTGAAGGGCAGGGTGGTTTCTAGTCGCAATTTACTTTTCTTACTATGGTCGAACCCAATCTGGGCCCGTAGGTCCGCTCTTCGACTCGGTTTGATCACATTAGGGCTTAGCCAACTCGGCATTTTGGAACATAATCCCTGCAACAAGAATTACACCGTTGCATTATAACTATCGCGCAATCTCTGTTACATTTCGAGTGGGCTACGAATGGATGATTTAAACTTTCAGCTATCCCTGTAGGGCTTGCCAGACGATGTTGGGAGTTTCTCCCTATGTATTACGGCCGATATCTCAGTCAGACCCCATGGTGTTACACCCTGATTCATCTGCACAGAAGTCCAAGCAAGAATCAGCCACCTAAAGCACGCACACAGAATATCATATGATCCAAGCCATTAAGTGAACTATAAGTGGTACCTGAGCAAAGCAACCGCCACGAACTGACCCATTTATATCTCTCCATTAAATTTTCATCATGGGCTCTTCCGCTCCATCCGCTCCATCCGATGATTCTAGCAACAACTCGAGAAAGGGTCTACATCCAATTAGGGGTCGAGGAAACTGCCTAGTTACTCATTGAAAAAGTTGGTTGCCACAGGTAGTAGCACCGAGATTTAACCTATGACAAATTTGATACCAGCGGCACGCTTGAGGCACTAATTATTGACGTTCTTTTGGCCCCAAACGGAGTCACTTGGTGCTGAACTAGCGACACGTTAAGGGACGGGGCAATTTGCGGAAGTACTTCCGAACTATTGTTTCCCCATCATCTTCGAGAGGTTTTTGTTTCAGATTACTTATAACATATGTTCATCAGTTGAATGGGTGGTGTTTCAACCGTATAGTCCGAGGAGACAGCACCAACTCTAGTCGTAAACAGAAATGCTTCGGCAAAAAGACTTCGATTTCCAGGAGAATGGGGAATCAGTTCTCAGAAAAATTCTCATTCGCGGAGTATGAGCTAACTTTAACGTGGATTCCACAACACATCGACAGGGATAGCTGAAATAGAAAAAAAAAAAAATAATAGTCGCATTGAAGACCCACTTCTTTTAGGGCAACGCACGTACCAAGCCACTATATGTCATATATAGAATGTTATTAATGTTAATATAATCCAATGTAGCATTGACGCTACTTATGCAGCTAATTGACTTCGACGACTTTAGAACGCACTCTTTATCATTCTATAAGGCGACGGTCGTTGCCACGCCGTGTGCCCTTAATTTAGTTGATATGTGCCCTGCATGGATTCGCTACGCATCTCCCCTTACACAATTTGTGCGTCGATGCCCAGCTAGGTCAGTCCTTTTCAGCGTCTCCACCACGGGATCGGCATTCCCGCCAAGAGGGCTTCGTAATAAGCTTCGGGCGGACCCTGACTATCGAGATTTCTGTTGTGTGAGTGATCTGGTTCTGGATGGGAAAGCACGGCTATTGCGGGTCCTTGGTGGAGCTTTAGTGGAACTCCGACGCTGCATGTGTTGATTATTCGTGGAAGCCTTAGAGTAGATGGTTGCACTGTCCAGCAAGGTACGCTGGTAGGCTAGCCGAAGTTTAGCAGAGAGGTTAAGGGACAGAGACAATAGAAAATTTTTAGAAGGAAAACGAGTAAATGTTTCAAAACAATGAACTCGATTGGTATTAAAATGTACACTATCTATCGCCGAGTTTGGTACAGTCTCGGCCTCGAATCACAACAGTAACTAGCTGGCTTATTCTCACATCCCACGCTTAACCAACGCGACAGGGGGAACATAGACATGCCGGCCACGGAAAATGTAGTACGTGATGGCAATAATCATGATACCGCAGTACATGACCACGCACCAGTTCATCGACTCCTTGTCAACTGTGGAGGTCAAAGGGAAGAAAGCGAACACAAACACTGGTAACAAGAAACACAGTGCTCCGATGTTAATGGCCATACCGAATCGGCCGAGAGTCCACCGGCGAGGCGGAAGAGGCTCGCCACGGAGTCGCTTCAACAGCACGCACCCAATCGTGATGACGTAGGAAGACATGAGCGATCCGATGGTTAAGGTGACAATGGCTAGAAGAGCGGTTGTGGAACCGATGTTGATCAGCGATAAGAGAACCGTCACTACCAGGGAAACCATGACCGCATTGAGAGGAATGTTCCACCCAGGGGTAACCTATTTCAATCAGCATCAATGGCGTGTGGCTAGCAGCAAATGAATTGGACATGACTTACATATCCGAAAAATCTAGAAAATGGGAGTCCACCGTCTCGGGCAAAAGACCAGAGCTGGCGAGAGGCGGTGGCCAGTTCAGTAATAGTACTGGCAGTGAGAGTAAGAACAAGAACCGCGGTCATAGTGTTGGTGCCAGGAAGACTATTGGTGGCATTGTAGAACACCTGGATGAATGGGTAGCCCGTAGGCGTAGCGAGGACCTCGTCAATGTCGCCCAGGGTGAAGCAGATCGTCACCAACATGAGAAACCCGGCACAGTCATTGATGAGGACGGAAGTGATCATAGCTTTGGGGAGAGTCTCCGATGCATCTTTAATCTCTTCGGCTGTGTAGATTCAACAACCTATGTTAGCAAGCACTCAAACCCGGCAAGAAAATATGTTACTTACACATGTGCACAGCACAATCGTATCCAATTAGAGCAGTGATAGTGGTTGAAAAACCCACCAAGGTGGCTGTACCAGCGCTGTTCCAGCCACCGCCGTTATTAAATTCCGTGAACACCTGTTTGGCACTTCTGCGAGGAGCCAACACCCAGAGAGGGATGATGATAGCGAACAGGCCCACGACATGAAGGATAAGAATTAGGACTTCAACGAAAGGCAATTTCTTGGCCAAGAAGGTGTTGAACAAGATTCCAAAGAAGGTGATAGCAACCACCAAGAGGGTCCCATGCCAGCGTTCAGAGACATAGTCCTCATGATTGAGCACAATAAGGCCCTGAATGATGGTGCCTGCAAGGTAGGCAATTGACACAATGGCACATTGCCATCCCATAGCACACAGCCAGCCTAGTTCAACCAGTAAGCCACATGAAAAGGGTCACGTCTTAGGTAAGGGTCACTTACCAGTGATATAACTCAGAAACTTCTGACAGCTACGGGGAGCGAATTCTGATACCCAATGGTACTGTCCCCCAGATGTAGGAGCCCTGTGTTTACCGATCAGCAACGATGAAAGCAACTTAGGGCAGAGAAGATGGTTACATAGAAGCCATTTCAGCCAAACTGAGGAAAACGAGCAGAAACCCACACGCGACGATAAGGAAACCCCAGATTAAACCGGCGGTACCTCCGTCCGTCAGGCCTTGCTCGAGCAGCCTGTGACTACGAGTCAATATCTAGTGACTGTGCCGAGCTCCGAAAGGGACATACGTCAGAACAACCTCCCATGTTGCAATCAATGTGCAACCAAAACCGACAATAGAGATATACCGGAAATTCCTCTTTCATGGAGTAAGTGACAGATCCCAGGATGCGAAAATGGGGGTCAGGAAATCCATACACGCAGCACTTGCTCTCGTCCGAGAGCACTCATATCCGCCTTATCCTTCACTGTACCCCGGTATTTGGCTGGCACGTGGTGGCCACTCTGCTCCGGTTCATCGCCATAAGTGGTCGAGACTTGAGGGTCACCTTTCAGAATATTGAGCGAGACCATATTGGATACTACAGCGCAACTAAATGCGCAGTAGAAACACTCCAAAGCTGTAGCTCAAGAAAATGGGCGTCTTCAACACGACAGGGGTGATGAAAAAGATGCTGGTTTGGACCGGAAAGTTCAAATTAACTCAGTCGCAAATTAAATGAGAGAAATAGAAGAACGAAATGGAACGAGCACGTTGAACTCGCTAGCAGATTTAGATGCGCCACCTGCTCGGAAGTTTTTCTTAGTCCGATGTAGACCAAGGGAATTGGAGACTGGGAGTTTGTCAAAATCCCTTGATATTCCAAGCTATCAGCTAGACCAACACTGTTCTAGATTAAATCTGGTATGCTAGACGGCAATTATTGAGCGACTGACTCAGGGACCGGTAAATGATTAATTTCCAAGTTATACGCTAACAAAACAGGCAGTATCATTAGGAGTTCTGCAAAGACAGTAAAGTTTACGATTTATTCCTTCAACGGTCTACGAGGTTACATAGCACCAAAGCCATCCTTGTGAGATCGAAAAATGAATAATAGTACTTAATAAAAGTAGAAAAAATCGAAGTTAGCTCTAAAGCCCTGACGAGCCAATCTAAGTGCCCTATTTTGATTGATATCCACTCACATTGCATCAGCCCATAAGCACACTATAACCTTAGTTCGTCGAGCGTCAGCCAACCGGATGATGCGGTATTCCCCATAAGCTCCCCATACTGACCATTCAAAAGGAGATTTCGGTCCATCCCGTCACAGGGAAAACCAAACCGCAATTTCAAAGAGCATCTGGAACAATTCCAGGTGGGGGGGGTGTAAAGTCCGTGTGTTTCTGTTATGCAACTTCCACGACCCTGAATGCAACCCGACCAGTGATGCCCCTGCTGGGAAGAACTGCCATTCTGGTCAATGTCCGTGTTACATAATATCAGCTTGGATTTGAACATGTCGCCTGCGATTGGCTCCTATGCCTTGGCTCGCCTGACTCTCGCTGACTTACTTGATGGCTGGACTGAATGGTGTTGTCTACGCTCATGAACGAGCTAGGGTTGAATAAGTCACGACTCATGGGAATTCCGAAACAACAAAACTTCAGGACTTGATGAGCATCGCTGGTGGCAATCATGATCTCAACTACCGCAATCGCGATCGGTGCTCTCTTAGCGGCTTTACTATACAAATATGTCGTCTATCCGTACACTCTCTCCCCGATCTCGAGCATCCCCAACGCACACTATACGTCTCCCATCTCACCCAGATGGATAGAAAAGCAGCGCAATACAGGCAGAGAGGTGCTAACCATCCATGATCTTCACCAAAAGCATGGCCCAGTGGTCCGACTAGGACCTAATGAGCTCAGTGTAAACTCGCTCAGTGGCCTGAAGACAATCTACACGGGCGCATATGAAAAACACACATTTTACAGCGATGTCTTCATTAACTTTCAAACGCCAAACTTGGTGGGAACGATCCATAACAATTTACACGCTCGGCTAAAGCGCATGCTCAGCAGAATTTACTCCAAGTCCTTTCTGCAGGAGTCGCAGGATTTGCGCGATATCTCAAGCATCGTTTTATCTCAGAGATTGTTTCCAATTTTGCGGCGTGTAGCTAAGTCGGGAGAAGCGATCAATGTTCTGCCTTTGTTTCAAGCCGTGGGGATGGATTTCACATCGTCGTACTTGTTCGGCACAAAGAATAGTACCACATACATCCTCCATTTGCCGGAGTGGCAGCAGTGGTTAGACGAATACGAGAAATTCAAGTACATGAGTGTTGAGGCAAGGTATATGGGGTTCATTGAAGCTTGGTGCCTCTCGTATTGCCACAAGGTTGAAAACAATGATCATCCAAATGATGTGCCTATCGCTACGGATGCAGTGGTGTATAACCAGCTCCGGCAATCTCTCGAGAAGGACCCAGACAACCGGCCGCTTGAGTTAGCTATCGCATCGGAGTTACTCGATCATCTCGTGGCAGGCCACGAAACGAGTGGAATCACCTTCACCTATATGATGTGGGAGCTATCTCAACGCCCTGAATTGCAGAAGAAATTACGCCAAGAACTCCTCACGCTGACGCCGACTTTGGAATCTCTGTCGGTCTCAAATGACACAGGGAGCCTACCATCCCTTCCATCACCTTCGGCGATCGATGCTCTCCCTTTACTGGATGCGATTCTCCGTGAAACTCTGCGGCTCCATTCCCCCGCACCGGCGCCATTGCCTCGCGTAACCCCAGCCTCGGCGACTGGTGTCACGATAGATGGCTATCACAACATCCCTGCCGGTGTTCGGGTAAGCTCCTCGTCGTATTCGCTGCACCGCATTGAAGAGATCTACCCTCAGTCTGCAGAGTGGATTCCGCAGCGATGGATAGAGCCCCAACCAGGCAAGATCCATGATATGCGGAGACTGTTCTGGCCCTTTGGAAGTGGGGGGCGTATGTGCTTGGGAAGCAATTTTGCTTTACAGGGTAAGTCAGCCTCTGTTATCTAGAGCGAATATCCGTCCTAACCAAACGACTTTGGCAGAAATTAAACTTGTGATGGCGGCAGTCTATACGAACTTTACGACTTCGATTGTTGACGATGAGGGCATTGAGCAGGATCATGCTTTTATTTCTCTGCCTACGGGACGCAAGCTTATGTTGAAGTTTACCCCAGTGGGGAATGCATGAGTTACACAGATGACAAAGATATTATGCGTTGAATGACGAATACCAGAATGAATGATGCTACATGAGCATGACAGTAATTACTACCTTACCATGATAAAGGCTAAGGTAAAAGTAGTTAGGAGTAACACAGCGACGATCGCCATCTGTTGTACCGCTAGGATAGGGGCAACGGCCATGCGAAACGGCCAGATATACCCCAGCCCTTCCCCGTCGATGCCTAACTTCGTTTTGTCGAGTGATATGACGCAATGCGAATGCTTAACCATACGGTCTACAGGATCTCTTCTTCGTTAGCCTAAAGTATACTCGGGTGCTGTTTCACCCCCTGGGCAAACTGTCCGCCTTAAGTCAGCCCGTCACAATTTTTTGATGAGACGTGGCTAGAAGTTCTACCAACGAATCAAAGGACAAAGGTGTTGTTCTGCATCGCTCCACGGACTTTTGTGACTGGTGTAGCGAAACTGCGCTGATGTGATGTGGCTTACGCTGTACTATGATGTGCCAACGCATGACATGCAAGGCTGCCATAGTACTCCAATTCTGCCTCAAGGAACTATACCCAACATAGCATTATGTTTTCCTGAGCAGATTTAAATTGTAGGTTGTTGTCTCAATGTATCGTAAGGGAAGTACAACCTTTTTGTGTATTGTTACCTTGCCGAGCGGTGTCTCAGACACAACTTCACCCGCTAAGTCGACATCATGCTGGACATGGACGAAGTGAAGAAGCGATATAGAGAGCTCAGAAGTGCGGAGGAAAGTAAGGAGCAGATTATTGAGGTTAGTTGGAGCACTTATTTGATGAACTAATCGCGTCGATTTACTGGTTTGGTATGTAGGAGCTGTTTTCTCGTGTTGAGGGATTGCAAAAGGAGCTTACAGAAGCGCACAATGAAGCCGATAATTTTAAGCAGCTTTCTGGATTGTTCAAGGAGAGGTCGAACAAAGATAAAGAGGCATTGGAGGTGAAAAATCGTGATCAAGTAAGCTTCACGTCGATTTACACCTTCCCAGGCAGATGATGAGTTGCCCTAACACCTTTGCTTCCAGGCTAGACTGAGCTTTGTTTCCGTCCTCGTCGACGGCGATTGTATGAACGTGAGTATTGTAGCTTCTACGAGTCCTATACATAATCCCGTCGCTGACAATCGATCTCCTTAGTTTCAAGATAACCTCATCCAGAGCGGATACGACGGCGGTCAAAAAGCGGTGCAGCTGCTAAAGAAATCAATCGAGGACTACCTGTTTCAACTTGACCCGGAAGCGAACCCCAGGATCCAATGTAGGATTCGTGTGTATGCCAACGTAAGCGGACTCGCAAAGACGTATCGTGAGACCAACATTACCCCCGCCGATGGAACGCTGGAGGCGTTCATACAAGGATTCAACATGGAAAACGGGTTATGTGATTTTGTGGACGCAGGTAACGGAAAGGAATGCTCTGACGTGAAATTACGAGGTCAGTCACATCCTTGTCCTCTCTCCTTTATGGAAGCATGATCACTGATATTTTGTACCAGCCATCTTCGAACAGGACATCCTTGATGTCCATTGCCAACATATCATATTTTGTGCATCAGCAGACAACGGCTACGCCCGCGTCCTTGGGCCATATCGGGAATCGAAACGTATCTCCCTAGTCGAGGGACCCCCCTTCCCACGTGAAATGAAAGACCTAGCGCCCCATTTTACTACTACCTACTTCCCTAACGTTTTCCGATCAACGAAAATCCCAACCAGGAGGGTATCCTTCAGCAACAACTACATCACACCACCGAGCACACCAGCTCCGAATTACGCTTCCGCCGTCAAAGGGGCAGCTCCTCGCTCACAATCGACGTCGGACATGAATCGCCGCTCCCCGTCACCCCTTACTTCGGTGCGGGCATCCAATCGAAGCCCGGTCCGGATGGCGGTATGCAAGAATACGGCAGGCCAGCGTGTCGATTCCCCGCTGCGGTATTCGTCCAAGGAAAATGTGGATGCGTTGAAGCAGAGGAAGTTGTGCAATCCCTTCCATATTGTGGGCTCTTGTTCTTACGGGGAAAAATGTAACCACGATCATTCATCGCGGCTCAGACCCCAGCAGGTGGAGGATCTAAGGTACATTGCTCGGTTGAGAGTTTGTCCGAAGGGTTTAGGGTGTGAGGATGAGAACTGTGTTTCTGGTCATCGGTGTCCGCGAGAAAATTGCATGGGCCCTGGGTATAATGGATGTAAGTTTCCGAAGGTGATGCATGGGGTTGATGCTACTATTGTTACTTCCATCTGATGTGCTGTGAAAGGGTATTGTTTGTCTAGTTATATGATGGGCTATGTCTAGAATTGTGTTCCGGTCCTCGATATACTTATTAACTCTGTGAGCCAAAAAAAAAGAAAAAAAAAACCATAACAATACTCTTTTTTTGGACCGCTATTCGAAAATACTACCTCAGTCGAATTAAGTAAAAATATCAGCTAGGTTTTGTAGGGCACTGTCTTCCTCAAACCTTTTCCTAGATTATCTAATCGCACCGGAGCAACTTGAACAGTTATGGAACAGTTCTTCATGGGAACTACTGACGGACTCAAACGAATGATATCCGGCCCCTTGCTTGAGTGCATGCAGTATACGAAAGGGCGCTCTAAACGATTAAATGACAGACAGAAACAGAACTATCTGATAGCAAACTTCCGTCATTGTGCTTATTAGATTTGGGCTTTTAGGAATATTAAGCCCGTGATCTCTCAGTGTAAGATAAATTTTAACATATATATAAATGCATGCTGATTAACTCCAGAAATGTTACAAAGCATTTCTCGGCCTTCCTCTGTATACCATCCAAGGAAAAGAAAATAACGTGAAAAGAGAAAAGAGAAAAAGCAGGACAGGAGAGGAAAATAAGAGGGAAGTGAAGTGAGAAACATCTGAGTACACCAGAACTCAAGCAACACCGTGCCTAGCGTCTTCGTCCTCCTTTTTTACTGCAGCAACGAAATCGTATCACTCTCTTGTCTCGACACATCCAGACCCTCAAAGTCCACGGTAGCATTTCCTCTTGCAGAACCATGAACATCAATATATTCTTTGGGCTCGAACCAACCTCGTGTTTTCACCATCCCCACGATAGGAAAATAGAGGCACGAGAAATAGTATCCGATAAATGCAATCAACAGTCCAGTGGGATACGAGATGAAATAGAATCGCTGAATGGAAAGTGGTGCCTTTACACCTATTTGGCTAAGAAACCCAGAGAAGTTCGGCGGTACTGAGATGATATATATCGCAAAGGCACGGGGATTGGTTCCGCGGGATGCTATAATACCGACCATCTAGGTTCATCGTGTAAAGTTCCGGGATGCAGAGACGGCCGCGGCGGATCAGATAGTAGTCGCAGAGTAGAATGCCCGCGATGGCAGAGGAATATCTGGTAGGAGGAGAGGAATTTTATGAAGACAGCTGCTGATGATAGCAGGTACCATGGGCAGATAGCGAAGGAGAAGTCTCTGTGCGTGTGTGATTAGTCGGTGATGATGAACCGGAATGAACTTATCAAATGAGGGCTGCTTGCCTGCGCATATGAAGATGGCACGCTTGGCATTGAGGTACTTGGGAAGCAAAGTCACTATGTCGTTCCCCACTCTGATCATGTTATTTGATTGTAGGTGTTACATAAGTTCTGGAGAGATGACTCACGGGATAGAGTTCTCAAATATATTGGTAAAAATAGTCGAATAGACAAATCCAAGAGAAATGAAAAAGCATCCAGCTCGATTTCCGGGAGTATATCGATAGCCTTCCATGAGGCCTGCTAGAATATGAATAGGGTTCCATACGGGCTGGGCCCAGTCAGTGAGCTGCTGGATGCCTGAGCTACCTCCCTTGCAACATACCTTGCCAAATATAGCCTCACTCGTAGCTGCTATAACGCAAACCTTAATAGCAATAATAAAATTAGCTATAAGGAAGCTAAATACTTGACCTAAAATGACATCATTTGGCCGTTCGGTATAGCGCTGAAGATCGGCAGCATTAGAGACGAAGGTGGCAACGCTTGCGAGTCCTAACCAGAAGAACTTCGCAATCATCCAGGACTTTTCAGCTCCATGAATAGTTGAATGTGATCGAAGTGCATGTTTAAAATTTCCAGACAAAGAGAGGGCCCAAGCCAGCATGGCGATAGTGGCACTATAGTAAACAGCCACTTTGATGTACACTAGGATCCTCATCTTTGGAATGGGAACAAATAGGAACGCACAGTTGACGAACCTTGGAAAGTGTCAGAGGCTCTCCAATTTCAAGAAAACCCTAAAACGGCTATCACGGGCTTTTAGTAATTACCAGAACCCGAAAAAGCATATCATTCCTGCACTGATTAAGACGGATTTGTCGCCCATCTTATTAGAGGTATTTGCCATAGACGGAAAGGTTGCACGCAGCAATACGCTGAAGTAATCACCATTAGCCGCAACGTTGAATTGCAGAAGGTTGATACGATTGACATACTGTAGACATTGTGCTCCTTGGACAGCGTTTACTCCATTCCACACAATAGCCATCACGGCACGATTGACTGTTGGCCATAGAGCGCCGACAGGACCCCAGCTAGATCGGCAGAGAACAGGGAATGGGATACGGTATAAAGCTCCGGCGCGACTATTAAGCGCCATGAGTACTCCAGCCAGTATCTGTCCTCCGATTTGACAAATAATAGATTCCCACATCGATAAACCGACAGTCAAGCCAGCCGAAGCGGCATAAAGATTGCTAACATTGGCCGCTGCCGTGAACCAGAAGGCAAGGTATGTAACATGGGTCCAGGTTCGGTCTTGACCCTTGTCGGCCGGATTGAATCATTATCAAGGAATTCGGCTGCCCGAGGGGTGCCATCTCGGTCGGCACTTTTCACTATCAATCGCTCGTGCAGAGCGGATAAAGCCTTCATGATGGTTCAGACACGTAGAAGAAAAAAAGATTGCACGACGTAGTACACAGGCTAAAAAGTAACTATTGCAATTATTTGTCGTAAAACGGACAGCTCCTTGAGGATGATATATACCTCCCTACGGAGTCAGCCATCAGCGACAGCTTGCTTTTTGCATGGTCCCCGCAAGATGGTACAAAATGATAGCATATCCCGGATGACGGCTTGACCAACAAAGAAACCCACAGATCAAAGGACCTTGGCTACTGATAACCCATGTATTATCACAGGGATTCCCACAGAGGGAACCAATACCTGATTAAAATTAATCAATGGCTGATCTCCCCCGCATGTACTACCATGGTCTTTCCATCGGGAGTCACCGATATGTTTTTGGGTATAAATCTGTATCCCATTGTACTAGTCTAGATCAGATTGTCAGGCAGCACTGTTTTAGGGATATTTTCCGCCTTTGTGCCTGTATTGTTTGCTCCTTCAGCATGGCTACACAAACATACACCCAGATTGAACTCTTGTGCGCCAATGGCACGGTATCCCGTCGTGTGTCGACTGCTCCTCCCAGACTCCCCACAAATGATGAAATTCCAGTCATTGACTTAGCACCCATTGAGGGCACTCTAGAATAAAGAAAAGCTTTAGCTTCAAAGGTCAGAGTTGCATCCGAGAACACAGGCTTCTTTTATATCCACAACCATAGCATCCCAGAAGAATTGATCCAGGGCTCCTTATCCAAAGCAAGGTATTTCTTCGACTAGCCATTGACTGAGAAAATGAAAATTGACTATCATAATTCGAAAGTATCAGCTGGCTTCAACGGAATGGGAAGCACGCAGGTCAACCGGAAAGAGACTCGAGGTTAGCAATTTGCTCGCGGTTACGGATCCTTGCTAATACTTCGTTTTAGATCTCAAGGGAAGATTTTCAATGAGATACGAACCGAAAATTGACCCGACCTTTCCCAACTGTAAGGTTTCTCCAGATTTAGAAGACGGCGCTTGTGACGATGGCGACTATATTTGGGAGGGGACTAGTCATCTTCCAAGGTTCCGTGAATTGAGTCTATCCTTCTGGCAGAGTCGGTTAGCTTTGGCCCGAAAGCTAGTCCGCATATTTGCCCTGGCGCTGGGCGAACAAGAGGACTACATTGGCGACGTGGCCACTCGCCCCGGTGCGGATGCACTCTATATCCATTATCCAGGTATACCCGACGTTACATCTGACACGGAGGTCGATGTGGGCATTGGATCGCACACCGACATCCAGTGCTTCACGGTCCTCTGGCAAGATGACTCCAACGGCCTGCAAGTATTGTCGGCCCAGGACGAGTGGTTGGATGCCCGGCCGATGGAAGGAACACTCGTAGTCAATATCGGGGACTTCAACGTCTATCAAACAATAGATTCAAATCCACTGCCCACAGGTTGTATAACCGTCAGCCAAAGTCACGCTATTCAATGTCATTCTTCTTCGAGTTCAATCCTGAGGCAGTCTGCAGGGTTGTGTCGTCCTGTGTGGACGAGGAACATCCACCTTTGTACGAGCCAATCTCATGCGGCGAGGCATGTCACTAAACCTCCTAGCAGGATGGGGTTCCACTAACTTCAGCAGTGGCACAAAGTGAGGCTGGCACGCTCTCGGGTGGAAAATGGGCCACTTTGAATTCCACGGGGCAGTTGTCGCTATTGAAGCCGAAGCATACGTAGTTCGTGAATTGAATGTTCTTTTCGAGACTATCATTATAGTCTCGCCTTTTAGTTTCTAAGAAATATGAGTATTTATCTGCGAGCTCTCTAGACCGAAGCTTCACTCGGAGTTCAACAAGTCTTTAGTCGTGCTTGTAATGAGATACTACCCAGAACCCTACATATTCTGGGCTGGCATTCACCCTCGTCTTCCAAAAACCGGAATTTTTCCGTTCCTCCAGAGATGCTCCTCTATAGAATCTCAGACAAGTAATAGTCCATCTCGTCATATGACTTGTGTTCGACAACCGCAGAGGGGGTGGATGATGAAGAATCAGGCTTAAGATTAATACGCACTGGGGCCACCTCTTATTCGATACTCCGTATATGCTCTGAGGCTTAGTGGGATTATAATAATTTTGTTCTCTGTGCCGCTCGCCAAGACCTGATACTAGCTTTAGGGATGAAACAATGAAAGATCGTCGCTCTTGACATTCGAGAAGCATATTGTTTGTCGGAGTAAGGCGTCCAATGGTCGGCGTTCACCCCGGACAACATGAAGATAAATCAGCCCTGAATAATCTCTCTAGACAAAAATCACCTCAGGCGATTGATCTAATTTGGATACTAGCGAATCATGAGATGACTGGTCTAGTGCGCGTCTTCAAGTCTGTACCGACATATATCCTTTCATACTATACGTTATCGCCAGTGAATAGTATGACCGCTTCCGCCTTTGTTGGTTTGACGTCAGGGACTTAGTAGCTGAGGAAATTCATCCTATGGATCCCGGGCCTTGAGATATGTAGACAAGGCTGTGCACCGGGATCTTGGCAAGCGGTGGGATACGAGCGAGGCTCGGAGTGTTCTATCAATAGCTGCCCAATGGAACCTCGGCGTCTATGGATTTCAAACGCTGATTGGGGCACTCCTGCAGGAAGCAGGTCTTGGCCTGTTGAGTCTCATTGGATATTCTCCTGGAGAGGTAAAAGCCTCAGGGCATCGCCCCTCCGCAGCGTTTAGCACTGGCAGTGTCTGAAGTCCTTAATCTTCCTTCGGGCACTGACAGTTGAGTGAGAAGAAAATGAGTATAAATACTCTCCATGAAGTCGCTGTACTATCCCGTTCCTGACAGCATCGAGGGAATTTAATACTCATTGCATACTTTTCCTATAAATTACTATTACATCTATCATGTATTTCTCCAAGGTTATCTATGTCGCCTTTCTGGCTGCCCTCACCGGCGCCGCTGCAGCACCTTCTGGTCTCGAAGCACGCTCATCAGATGCATGCAAACAAGCCCTGTCGGCGCTCGAGCAAACCGCTCAATATTACAAAGTCCTGGGCGATCAATGGAATGGAAATGCGGGGGTAATGGCTTGTCCTTGACTTTTAAAGTACTATCGTCTAATATCTTGCTCTTAGGAAGCATTGAAAAAGGCTCTAACCCGGCTCGATTCTGGGGCTTCTGATGTCAAACAAGCTTGTGCGGACCTTGAAAAAATGGAGAAGAGCCAACACGAGTCTTAGTATGTCTTCTTCCTGCAGTCCAGTCAAGGTTTTTGAACTCATGGAGACTAATAGTTTGATTGCTTAGTTCTAGCTCTGATTCCCAAATCAGCGACATGTTCTCGTAAGGTGGTACCGTCCATCCTGGGCGATAAGCAAAAGGTCACCCTGTGCGAATGTTTGTGTCCAATATATAGCTATGCTCTTTTATGCCAGCGATATAAGGGCTGTATCCCGGCCAGGCTTATTCGTGGCCTTTAAGCACTTTGTTTTGTCCGAGGTGCATCGTGTAATACTACTTAAATCTAGCAACGTCGTTTTACATATTCCACATAAACATGTCTATGTAGTCTTTTAGCCACAATACCTATCAGTATTTATTGGTGATATTAATGCATTAGAAATAGAATCATACCGGTCTCCTTATACTACGGCATCCATGGACTATGAACTTTTAAGTCTATTGCAAGCCACGAAGGTGCATCCGCACTCAGGGGTATAGGTCAAACAACGGCGGTGTGACATCTCACTTGAGTATTACGTATCTGGATCTGTCCCAGAGCGTATATATGGCTCTTTGCTAAAGATGCGATTAGGCGAGCCTCCTAGCACTGTTTGTTTAGTAAGAAATGGAAGTCCGATCTGATATTGGCAGACCTACTGGGTATGGCCACAGGAGCCCATGATCGCGACTTTTCTATTGAATGTGACAATATAGAAGGATCTTTTCTGTATATTCCTGGAAGGTTGAAGTAGCAGTAGAATAATATAGCATCCTAGATGAAGACTGGGGATGCAAGACGTCATGTATAAACGCATATTACCCATCAAACCTGTTTAACGACAATAATACTAAAAATAGAATATCATATCTTCCATCGTATCCGCCGCAAACCCAAACAGAACACCAAAACCATCTCTTAGCTGGCCAACAAAGGGTTTTGGATGAAAGCAAGGAAGGTTACGCAACTCTCTCCCTGACAGAACGTCGCCGTCTTGACTTTCCTAACAAGAGGTTCGATATTGCTGTAAACACATGTGGAAGAAGGCAAACGCAGACATCAGACAAGTGGCCAAGATCATCAAGACGAAATCGACTATCGCGACGGTACATGCACTCCTCATATTCTTATCCGACCCACCTACATTAAGAAGGTGATTGTCTACTTTGTCATTCTTTTTCGTTGAGTCACGTATTGCGCCAGGATCGCATCCGTGAGCCTTGGCACAGTAGTGACCGTAAAGCTTGGAAAAACACAGGATTAGCGCCTCTCATAAATGCTCGAATAGTGATTGAGGTCCCTACCAATGTGCTAAAGATTAGCAAAATAAGGACCGACCCATCAGCCACAGTTGTAAATATGGTGTCACGTGGGATGCGGTTCGTAAATAAAACAATGAAACCGAATGTTGCTGCGAGGAAGGCCCAGCAAGCTACAGTAACGCCCCATATCTGCGGGAATGATTGTCGGCGGGACAATAATATGGCTGAGAGAGCAAGAATCATAAGCGTAATAATAAGCTGTCCCAAAATTTGCCAAGTTAGCTAAGAGTAAGAAACACCATAAGGAATGATCTATACCTGTAATACACGGAATTTAACCGTCCATGATCTAACCCATGGCCTCATTTGGGTCCACTGAATGTCCATGTCGGGAGACTGTGGCGTATTCCAATATAAATAGACTAGTAATTGATGATAAAAGCTTTGGAAATATGGGATATTTTGTTAACTCATACATGCATAGTGCTGCGGTACATTGGACAAAACAGGTAGGGTACATCTCTACTTATATAAACAAAGTCTGTGAGGGACATACCTTGGCAACAATGACATCAAGATCTCTGAAGGGTCCCCAACATGGAACATAGAGGGCTCATAGGGCGTACTCCCGGTTCCTGTGCTATGTCTACCCTATGTCTACCCTGGGAACTTTCTTATAAAGGGCATTCATGAATGTCACAGGAGTAAAAGATTGGGAAAGATCTTTGTACACAATGGCTTCTACCTCGATTGTGATTATATTGTTCCGAAACAGACATTTCTTCCATTTTGGTGTCAGCCATTGGTGTAACAATGCCATTCAACAGTTCAATACAGCAACATTTCATAAAGGAAGAATCCTGATCAACGACTTTTATTACGGCAATACGCAAAGTATTCCGCCGACATACTAACATGACTGCTTGAGAAAAGTAAGAACAACATGAAATGGTATCCCATGAAAATCTCAAACCCACAATGGACAGAGATTTGGAGAAATACAAGCCGGGTTGCATAGATATAGAAAGAAGTATGAGACAAAACGGAGACTTTGGTTCACCAACATAGATATATGTACCTGACCTGGTACGGAAAATGTATGTATCCACAAAGCATCTTCAGAGTATGCCCACCAACACCACGACAATATTGAAGGTAGGTTCAGGAACCAGCTGCATACAGCTAACTTGGTCGAATATCCACCTGCTCAATTGAATAGAGTCCTCTGGGAGAGGTTGTTTTTGAGGATGCGAGAATTCTCATTGATTGTCCCACTTCGGCGGCCATGTTAGGCATTGCCCGTATAAGACTCACGTTACATTCCTTTGGTAGGTCTGAAACATCCACATTGATGCAGTCGCGTAAGCATTCGGTTATAATACCAGCCAGTATGCAGATAATTATCTTCCCCGCGAGTGCTTGGCGTACTCCTTCCGCGTCCAGAACATCCGACATCATGACGGGCTTACAGGCTAGAGAAACAACATCTGCTCTTGAATAGCCTCCAGGTTCCCCTCATGAGAGATCTTCACCTTCTCCAAACTATTCGAGAAATCCATTCTAAGTCGCTCTGCGGAAACTGCCAATCGAAGTGTCACGGTGGCACTTGTAACCTTATGGCCCTCTTGTGAATCCCGGTCTGTATCGGTCTCGAGAATGCCGCAAAGAATGGCACTCCCCATTGTACATATAGAAACTTTAGCCCTAGTATGTAGTATTTCAATAATGCAATGACAAATGACGGTCCACAACCGATGATTGCTAGCTTGAAAGAATTTGGAAGACCACCGATGATTACAGCATCTAGTGAAATATACCTCCCAAACAGTCCGTTCCATCCCTGTTTACTCTATATCATTTTTGCTTTTTGTTTAACCCGGGGCCACTAGGTCATGCCACTGTCAGCCAGAGCCAAGTGCAGATGAAGAACACACTCCGGCGCGGCTTTGGCTACCACAGGTCTTATCAACCGCTCTCGGTCCTGCATCGTGGATCACGAAAAATCGCACTGTATGCTTGTGGACAGAGCAGATTGAGTATCCGCAATCCCTAGTAAGCCTTTCGCATATCTTCCATGGTATGGCGCTACTATCCCGGATTATTAGCAACAAGGTATCGGGAGTCAATGATATATAAGGACAATAGAGCACCTTGACTTGGTTAAAATAGAGCACCACCGGCAAAAGAGAGGCATACAAATACATACAATCATCCATTTCCATCTTCGGTGATCATCGCTGTGCAAGCGTCTTTGGCCTGTCAACCGCTTTGGCAATTGACCGGCGATTCCCTTCTACCAAAGTAACTGTCATTGATCGCCATTCACCTCCGGTTGCAGATGGCACCAGTGCCGACACGAGCCGCATTATTAGGCCTGGTAACTAAGTCAATATCTTTCTAGCCGTTGATGCCGAAATATGTTGACTGATATCTTCTAGGTTATGAAGACAAGGAGTATGAACGACTCGCTGACATGACTTGTGAGATTATCATGAATGACCCCGGCCTCAAGCCTCACTATTTTGAGTGAGGCTTTACCTTTTGCCCGGGCGGTAAAGATGAGCACATGAAAACTTTATGGCAGCAGAGGCGTGACAACGTCACGAACACCTAGCCTGCATCTCTGTGGAATGAGCTCAACATCCATGAGGACGTGTTTCGCCATCTCCACGGGGCTGGTTCTGAGCCTGTTGCTACCCACCAGCTAGGACGTGGAAGACGATGGGTCAATGGGTATACCAGCAAGCGCTGTGCAACACTTGATGCGAAAAAAAGGTGAGTGTTTATATCGATCATGCTCGAGCGAAGACAAACATTAAGTTCATGTTTGGAAACTCCCGCCAGTAGCCTGCTACATGGAAGCAACTAACCGGAGTGATGCAGGCCAATGCTGTGGGCATAAGTAATCTCAAATTGACCAACGAGGAGTCCGAGAAAACAAAGATATCGCCTGCCATACCACACCTGGCTATGGGTCTCAACATCTTCACCCCACTTAGAGGCTTACTCAATGTCCTTAAGCAATCTACAGGGCTGTATAACACCATAGACCTGCCCGATCCTGAAGATCCTTCCAAGACATACCGAACTTCCTACCCAGTAACGGCCCTGGATGATCCTCTCCAAGCCATTCCCGCTGATACTGAAGCTGTCATCAGAGATGAACTTCGCGAAATGTTTCCGACGGCCGCGGTTCGACCATTCGCGCAAACGAAGATCTGCTGGTACATCTCTTGCTAATGTTCAGTCATTATTGTTTCTAACATGGAAAAACGGGTTAGAGCAAACCACGACCGGCGACTTCTTGATATACCCACACCCTCGACTAGACAATCTTCATTTGGCCACTGGTGGATCACTTCATGGCTGGAAGTTCCTTCCGCTTCTGGGAGACTTCGTTGTGGAATTTATAACCGAAACATTGAGGCCTGAGCTAGTCAGGAAATGGTGTTGGGAGTCTAAAGAAGGCGCTCAGATGGATCCCTCTAGTTTCGTGACCAAGGAAAGTGCCCGAGTATTCGCGATACGGAAAGAAGCCGCATTAAGTTGTAGTATAGCTGAGCGACTTGGCGTCAAGTGTGATTTCTCATCTCACCAGTCCCTTGAATCAAAAGGCTGCCTCGGTAGCCAGCCTCTTGTTCTGCAATGGAATTAGTCATGCAGAGTTGTTAGTAGGGCTTTTATCTTTTTACTTGTGACTCCGCTTCATTCCCTTCTAGAATTTCTGCACAATTGCGGCTGCAATATTTTACAAAATCCTTCTCTAAGCCGAAATCTCTGAGTCACTCTTGATAAATATCGGGTGTATCTCTATTCATTAGAAATTGTATCGAACATGCATGACCAGTGTTAGAACGATGGGATATACTTGTCCATTCAAGTGAAATGGCCAAGTACATATATAGTCTGTCGTTGACAGAGTATCGCTTCCCGCAGCATCACTATTGTTAAGATAACAAGAAAAGATGTTCAGTAGCAACCATTTGTAGTCTTTTACCAGTGTCACCTGTTTATCTAAAGTCCGACGTTTGATGGGGTCTCCCGAGTTGGAGGCGACTGTATCGTGAGCTCTTATCTTAGACCTATCAAAGAAAAACTAAGACCCTCATTTATGGGTACTCCATGCAACTTGCTGACATTTAAGTCCGCTTTGTGGGGCACGACTCCCATTACCCCAACAATGCCTGATTATGATTTTTAATTGAGAAGCACTTACAGATTTCCGCACCAATGTCGCTTCACTGAGGAATGCCGCGAAACAAATGATCTCCTCAAGCCAAGCCAATAGGCTCCGAATTTCGCGTGCTAGATTGACTAGTTTTCTCTGATATGAAAAGGAAGGTGCTTCCGTTAGAGCTCTACCCCAACTGTCAGCTCATTCTCCTGGTGCACTCTTGAAGAGCTATCAACCGTCTAACACCAGAGATATACGTTGAGATAGTAAAAGAGTCTTTGCAATCAGTGTTACTAAATCACCCCTATCTTATCGTTGGACCTTTCTAACCTGAAAGCTCACAACTGACCTAGATCATAACAGAAGGACCGTGCCAGTAATGTGATAAGGGCTGTTTTCTTTCTCCAAACTCAGTTGGGTCGGTTGATTGTACTAGATTCGATATCGTACCGCAGGTGCCTATCTAGAAGGTAAATATTGTAGCCTCCTACAGGAACAGTGGGCCAGAAAGGGACGCGTGGTGCTCTATTGAGCTAACTCTCCAGGGGCCGGAAACGGAGGGTCCGCAAAAAAGAGAAGTATATAAAAGCCGACGAAGACACGACTGACGTATAACATTCACATTAGCTTTGTCCAATCAAACTGAGCTGGTGGCCAAGATGGTGAAGTTCAGCGGGCGATGGTCAGCATCTATGACAATGCTAGTCAATGCGGTATTAGTCCACAGTCTGCTTGGTTTTGCCAATGCGGAAAGACTAGCACATGGTCGCATCACCATGCTTGACGGCATCCCTTATTATGTCGGCGATATACCGGTATCCCGTCTACTAGACGTGCCAACTCCCGCGCTGGATTCAGTCACGCTCTCCGATGTTGATGTTTTTCCTATGACAGTCATCTCTAGCAATACCTCCATATATACAGGCACTGAATTCACTACAGTCGTAAATGACTATCTTACCCGTGACGATGTGTTCAGTCCTGCTTTCCTGAAAAGTAAGTGGAATTCGATCTGAATGCTTCGTGGGGACAGAAGCTCAAATTACACCAGCAATTTACATCACCAACAAGAACAAATCGCCTTCAATTGAGGCACAAACAACCCTAACTGAGCTCCGGAAAAAGGGCACATCCATCTTTATGGTCTCACCGACCTACTCAACTCAACGAGTAGAAAACACCATAAAAGCTCGCCTTGTACGGGAGCTACCGGTTGGTCCGTACTTTGTGTCGGCGAAAACTGGCCACATATTCAAGGCGCATAGGCTTTATGAGGACACGCAACTAGCGTTCCTAGAGCCTGCAGTCAGCGATGAACAGGGCGGATATCGTCCACTCCCGGCCACCTCTGAGGTAAGCTACCAGACAATTCTTCCTCATAAGGACGAGCTGACATTAAGTAGAGCGTTTTAGGACGAAGCATTGCTGTGCCTTCGCGACTATACTACACAGTAACTGCAGAAAAGCCATTGGCTGGTGTATGTGGCCCTTACCCGCATCTCGATTCATTTCGCATTACTGACAAGACAAAAGCTTCGAATGGGAGTGAAAGATATCTTCCACATCAAAGGTCTCCGAACAAGCGGCGGAAACAGGGCCTTCTATTCCTTATATGAGCCTCAGAATGCTACTGGAACAGCGGTACAACGACTCATCGACAAGGGTGCGGTGTTTGTGGGAAAGATGGGCACAGTCCAGTTCGCTAATGGGGACCGCCCCACTGCCGACTGGGTGGACTTTCACTGCCCTTTCAACCCCCGAGTAAGTTGCTCCGTCGCTGTTAAGGCCCTCGTATACAAAAATTAATATCGACTCTCAGGGGGATGGGTACCAAGATCCCAGCGGTTCCTCTACCGGTCCTGGTGCCGGCATGGGTGCTTACGATTGGCTCGATATCGCCGTTGGTAGTGACACAGGAGGTTCAATGCGCGGTCCAGCTGGTGCGCAGGGCTTGTTTGGCAACCGACCCAGTACCGGGGCAGTTGACCTTGATGATGTTATCCCTCTCTGCTCTGGTCTCGACACCTCGGGTGTTTTTGCGCGGAGCGCGCATACTTGGTCTCGCGTTGTCCATGCCTGGTATCAGGACTTCGATGGAGACTTTTATTCGTACCCTAAGAAGCTTCTCTACCCAAGCAGCTCGTTTACTACCAAGGCGATCAATAGCACTGATGCGTCGACGCTGATTGAGGAATTTGTGCTGAAGGTCGAAGGGTTTCTTGAAACGCGGCGCAGGAACGTGGAACTCGATGCGGCTTGGAATCTCACCCGACCAGCTGGGGCGCCCGCTAGTTTGCAGGAGCTGCTTCACTATGTAAGAACTTCTTCTTCTTCTTTACGACAGGTATGATACTGATGGCCAGATCATCAACTAGACCTACGGTACCCTGGTCTCAGTGTACCAATGGCTTCACCTTGGTGTACCCTTTTACCGTGACTACGCTGCAAAGCACGGTGGTCGCACCCCCTACATAAACCCTGGTCCAATTTCTCGTTGGCACATAGGAAGAGAGAGTGGACAGGCTGGGTGGGATGTAGCGTGGCAGAACAAGACAATCTTTCAAAATTGGTGGAATGGAAACACTGGATTTGGAGCCCACAACAACAAAACGTGCTCTGAGGGTATCTACATTTATCCGAACAGTGTAGGTGCTGTCAGTTATCGTGATGAGTATTTCAGGTAAGATGCACAATCCAGAGCGGTATGGTATGGTTGTAGTAGCTAACTCTGTCCTTCTATTAGCCCACCCTCGCCCCCGTACTGGGGCATGAGCGACGCCAATATCGCCGTCTTCGCCGGTGTTCCTGATCTGGTTGTTCCAAGTATGTAGCCTCTCTTCCTCAATATAGGACGCCCTCTTGCGGCTTGGCTAATCTGGTATTTTGGATCAACAGTTGGAGAAATTCCCTATAATAGCACTAAAAGTGGCAAGACGGAATATCTGCCCGTTACTATGAGCTTGGTGGCAGCCCGTGGGTGTGATTTGATGTTGGCAAATATGGTGAAGGAGATGGAGACTCAAGGGATTCTCAGACCTGTCGCTGTGGGACGAATGCTATATCCTTGATTAGATTTAACTCGATTCTGTGGAACTGTGCGTGGGTATAGGTCTATGAGTCGTACATTTATGCGTACAGAGATATCAAGCCGACCAATATACATCCCAGTTAAGTTCCCCGTAGAAACTTGCTCGAAGACTCCGTTAAAGGAAATTAGTACGGGGCTAACGAGATAGCCAGTTCTTGGCCAAGTGTCCTTGAAGTTGATTTCAAAGACCGGAATCAATTCCGACACGTTATGCATCTGGGCCGATGGGGTCTCTTGCGCTTACTCGTTTCTCTATTCGAATCTCTAAGCCGCAATCTATATTGGATGGCATACAATAGTACATATCTCCACACTTCCAATTCCGATCTACACGCACTGTCGAGCAATTTAAGGATGGAATTGACCGTAGCAGTAGATAATTGTAGCGTGGCGATGATGGTAACACCAAGATTACCATTAATTTACTATTCCATTGCAATAGTGTTGAGAGACATCTTACAGTAAGACCGGTTGACTACAGGATATAAATACACATAACGTTCCAGGTACTGCTCTAGCGAACAAATAGACTATTTACTGAGCCCTAACTTCCTTACCCCATTGTCACAGTCCTTTTCACTTAACACTTGAGATCCTTCGCGGTTCCTCTCACGCTCACAGGTACGTCTTCTGAGAAGGAAAGGTAGCACCGCCAAACAGCAGCATTCAACTCAGCGCATTAGCCATCGAGCTAGTGTCAGCTCCTCCGGCTGCTCCAAGTCGCACAAGACCGCTGAACAACCCACAAGACAAGTAAAATGGAATCACAATACAGGCACCGTTGGCTGATCAAGACCTGTCGCGAATCGAAGAACAAGCTAGATCAGCCAAGGTGTCCAAAGTCAGTGGGATAACCGTCCTCGTCACGCTTGCTGGGGTTAGCTTCTTAAATACTATGGGGTCTGGCATCCTGATCGCTGCTCTGCCACGTATCGCGCATGGTGGTGGTACTTCCGAGGGTTTGATCCTTTGACCTGCTGCCGTTTATGCGCTTGCAGCAGAGTGTTTACTTCTTATCTTCAGAGCAGTTGCCGACGTGACTGGGGCAAAACTAATATGGATGATTGGGAGCTTCCTTTTTATGGTCTTCACTGTAGCCGTAGGATTTTGTAAGACGGCCATGCAGATAATCCTTTCTCGGACATTTTTGGGTATTGCAATCTCCATGTGTCTCCCAACGGCTGTCAGCCTCATCACAAACACATTTCCAAGAAGCCCCTGGCGTAACATCGCATTCACCATGAACGGGATGGGTCAACCTTTGGGCTACGCCCTAGGACTGGTTCCCGAAGGCAGAGACTAGAACGATGCCATTGATAAGCAAAAGTTGATAATGGCCATCATGTAGTAAGCCCATCTCCATCCGATGGTATCAGTGCCTATCAACCATCAGAGAAGAGTTGGGTCCGCTGCCTTCTCGAAGATATTGACTGGTTGGATGCCATCCTGATGAGCATGACCCTCGGTCTTTGGATCTATGTTCTGGCCATGACAAAGTCTTCCTATCGGAGAATCTCTGATACCCAAAATATCATTAATCTTGGACTTGTCAGGCATCATGCTTACTGCTTTTCCATTTTGGGTTCATTATCAAGAGAATTGGGGCAGACCAGTTCTTATTCCTAACACACTATGGCGAAATCCCTCTTTCACTTCGATCAGTATCTCTGTCTTTTCCTGTTGGGCTTCGCTGAACGGGATCGAATATTTTACTACTCTCTAGTAGGTCTTCGCCCGTCGCTTTTCTTAGATGGAATACCAATTGCTGATTCCAACAACTGTCCGGTTTCCAGCAGGTTCAAGGTCTTTCCGCCCTGCAGAGCTCGATTAGGCTTCTTCCACATGTTATCATAGGCACTGCTGTGAGTATTGCAACCGCATTCCTAATATCCCGCGTTAAAGTCCAAACGCTTGCCGTCGGTTCTGGCTTAATCACCCTCGCCGCACCAGTGCCCATGGCAACAGTCAAGGTCAACGAAAACTTCTGGCTTGCCCCTTTCTGGGCACTTTTTGTCTCCTGCTAATCCGGACGGTAGGAGATCCATTTTCGACACTTAACCTAAGAAAACGTGAGCACTAACTGAATCTCCGTTGTATTTCTTTCCACGGTGTCAAACATCGTCATCTCGGACGCCTTCCCAGGAGAGATTCAATCCTTAGCTGTAGTGTTCAACGAGGTATCGTAGTTTGGGAATTCTGTCGGGCTGGCCGTAGCTGCTGCCATTGCGGCATCAGTGACAGAATTTATTATTGGTATGCGCTAATGCAAGGATATCGAGCTGCCTTCTGGGATGTCTTTGCCAGTGTTGCGACGGTTGTAGTTATCCTATTCTTTGACTTCAAAAACAGTGGTATGGTTGGGAAAAAGCAGGATTGAAGGGCCAAGGAGATAGTGGTAATGGACAATGACTTGCTGCTTGCTGCATTGAATCGGTTCAGTAACAGTACGTTTAGTTACTGCAGTCTGCGCATGACGATTCGAGTGTTAACAGTAAATGCTTAGGTGTTGCCTTCATACATTTTGCAAACTGTCCAGCACCGTAGATTCAACCTTCTTAGTAAATTCCAATATACTCTTAATTCCTACGCCTCACAGATATTGCCGTATGTGAAACAGAAGACGTCTGACACTCCTCTCCTCCACGATCATGCGCCTGAAAAGCTCAATCAGAGCTCCTCTTCCGCAGCACCACCATTTTCGTCGGATCAGGATAGATAAAAAACCGGTCAATATCACTTGCTGGGCGGCCCTTGCCTCCATCAGCGAGAGTTATGTCAAACTTTTGTAACAATAGACCCAAAAATAATTTGATCTCAATGGCGGCAAACCATCGACCAGGACAGGCTTGCAGTCCATAACCAAAGTGAAGCGAAGTCTCATTGACCGCAACATACTGATGCTTGCTGTTGATATTTCCTTTATTGACGCTCTCCTTCTCTTGTAGACGGTGGAAGCGAAGGCCGTCAAACTCATCGGGGTTTTCAAAGTATTTTGGATCGCGACCGATATGATATGATGGTGCTGCGATATGCGCACCTTTCGGGATGTGGGTGCCATCGGCAAGAGTCATTGACTCTAGAGCTTTTCGTTCAAAAGACACTGAGAGATAGTAAGAGTCTATGATCATCACGAGGAAACAAGGCATAACAGTCTTTCAATTCGAGCTTCACGTACCTAGTGCCAGAGGATTCAGTCTCTGAGACTCCTTCATGAAGCTGTCTAATTTTGTCATCTTGCCGAACGACTCTTTTGTCAGACCCTTGATACCATTGCAGCTATCAACCACTGATTGAAACTCCTCACGCAAGATAGGAATGTATTCAGGGCGAGCTCCGAGGTCAAAGATACACTGCGCTATGGCGAAGGAGACTGTATAAGTGCTGGGGACGGTCGCCAATATATGGATTAAAGCTTGGTGTTCAGTGGTCCTGTCTTTCTGGGCGGAATTCTTCCACACCCAGCTCACCATGCTATTCTGCTCCTTAGACTCCTCTCTTTGCTGGGCTTCGAACTCGGGTATTAACAATTCTGTAAGGCGAGCTCTAATCTTGCGCATTCGTCCGAGTTCCGGAGTCGTATACTGTAGGATGGGCCGAAGAAAAGAAGGCCATTTAGATATTGCTGAAATAGCGGAGAAGAAATGGACCGGATACTGAGTGTAAAGGTCGAGCCACTCGTCATTGCGGCTTAACGGGTTCCCAACGTTGACTTTGCCCGAGACGAGGCCGATGATACGTAGAGCCTTTTCGAAAGTTGGGATCGGTTGCCATTCTAGTGGTTGTCAGTCCTCGGTGGAGAGAGGCATCTTTAATATTACTAATACCTTCTCGCACCGGTAATTCCCGCGTGAAAGCGTATATCATCTCTTCGACCATCCCTGGCAGAATGTCGCCTGAAGTAAAACGAAAAGCGACAGTCAATACCTGTACTAGCAGTCTGGGGAGACCATCTTACTCATATGATTGTTTAAATCGACCTGTACACTTCTCATGAACGACGGGGAGCACATTGCTCCCGTGTACTTCGTCTGATATTGCTATGCCATAGTAGGTACGTCAATAAAAGTATCGGGCATACTTTGTTTGCACCTTGCCTTACATCATGAACATGGGTGGGTAGATCAACCCTCCTGTCGGTGCGCAGCGACGGTAACGCGCCGATGGGGATAATGTGCAACGGATAATCTGACGTCCACATTTTCCATGTCGAAGAGTTCTACCAGATGGTGGTTTCGCATCAGAGGCCCGGTCATGTGTCACGGGTGAAACTTGCCTTCGTGTATCCATTTTTCAGGATCTCTCGTTCGCCCAGCGATTCCTTTGACAGAAGTTTTCGCACTATGCCTGCAAGCATAATGATTAGAGAGCCAACGGAGAGATATAAAACCGTTTCATTCTGCATTAGTTTTGGTAAGGTTTTTGCTAACGACATCGTGTAGAGTGCTTTTCTGTTTTCCTTGTAGTAGATCAAAGATAGAGCAAAGTAACGAGTGTACTTCACCTCATGGTTGACTTGCTTTTGTATCTCTTCCGACTACATCAAAAAGGGCCCCCTCGGCAATTCTTACCAATCTTTCCCTTTCCTCAGCTGCCACGCAATGCTAGGGTTCTGAGGCCTGTGCAAAAGCAGGGAGGGGTAGCTACCCCACTCGACATGCAGACAGGCTTAGATAAATCACCAGAATATTGTTTCCTCTTCAGCAGGTTCACCCAAGCCAGGGTTGCCGAGTGGCTAGCTGAGCAACCCTTCCCTGGCAGCATGCGACATAGCCTTGAGGCCTACTTTAGACCGATCGTCGGACATGTTATTCAATTGAAAGTTATTGCCAAGCGCAGACTTGCTTTCCAGGCCCATGCAAACCTATTCCAGAGTAAGACATGCAGGTGCCACGTAAATTTCTGCACGTACCAAGTCAGGTCATAATCAGGTCAACCTTTCTACTCCCTTTATACCAATCGGAAGATTGCTTCTAAGACTCTGTAAGCTCTTTGATTCGTGTATGCTGATCTCTACCGTATTTTGTCTTCCACTATCCGCTGAGGCACTGCGATTATGCCCCACGTGACAAAACTTGCATATAACGTAACCCTTCATAGCCCCAGAGTTTGTGACAGGTCACCGTCCCCTGCAGCCTAGCGAGGAGAAAATTTTTAGCACGATATCGAGCGATCTCTCCTGTCATATGCCAATTCGAGATGCAATCTGAAGATTGAAGTCCGAAGCACTGCACATGTTACTGCATCCAGTGGAGCTGCAGCTAACATGCGAAATCATCTTCAGGTATACCTCCCCACGGACTTCGCCGGTCCAATCACGACGTAGCACAGGAACATTGTAGCGGATAGGCTTCGCTCGCCTGGCAGGCCCATTTTACTTAGGGTGTTTTCAGTGGCCGTGGAACCTGTGTGAGCTGAAGAGAATGCGTGGCAACCAAACCCCGTCGAGATGTGGTCGACAAAATACTTTGGTCTACATATATCGTTGCCACGTACCAAGCATTTAACTGCTTTCAACGATCCATTCTCCACTCGGCCACCACTTTCTCAACTACGCTTTAGTTTTACATTTTCTAAGGTGCTATTCAAGAATCAACTTTTCACAATGAACGAAACTTGGGACCCAATTGAGGCATTCGATGTCCCAGAACATTTTAGCCGATTCCCCGCGGGTATTGCACACAGCGCCACAGAGGTCGTCACGGCCCTTCGTCAGGTTATTGGACTATCCTGCTCTCCAGGCTCGAACGAGGAGAAAAAGGCCATGACTCGTCATCTCACGGCAGACAATGAGCCGTTCGCAATCTGCCATTGCACTGCTAGCCCCCAAAGGCTCGTCATATTGTCATCTATAATCGAGCTAGCATGGATAAATGACGGTAAGCCTACACTAACCCGAGGGGTTCTGGGAACTTATGGTACACTAACACCCCAAAAGATGTCACAGAAGAACTTGATCACAAGTCCGCATGCGAGAAGCACGATATTCTCAAGAGCACAATGGATTTAGAAAAGCTCATCAATTCCCAAGTCTCCCAGTTCAACGCCCGAGAGGCTCTGTTCGGGCTTCTTGTGCAGAAAGCGGCCGCTATAGATCCAAAGTCTGCTCCGCGGGTTATACAGGTGCTCTCGGATTACCTGGACACGTTTGACAGTAGCGGTGAGGATTTTATCAAGATGGAGGACTACAATCCTTATCGTGTTGGTAATTGTGGGTATTGGTGAGCGAGCTAATCCATTTGAAACCAGGCTCGGGGCTTTTCAATCATACTGAGACAGAGATAGGATTTCATCATTTTTCATTCGCTGGGGGATGGGCCTAACCCTCACTGACGAAGAATACGAATCAATCCGTGACTTCGATTTCAGTATGGGAATCATTCTCGGGCTGACGAATGATTACTTCAGCTGGAATGTTGAGAAAGACCAGAATACTGACCGTATTCGAAATGCTGTGCGGGTTCTCATGAAAGAGCATGCAATTTCGGATACGATTGCCAGAACCTTGCTTCGGGGTGTGATCGTGGACGAGGAGGAGAAAGCATGCCGTTTAAAAAGGGAGGTACTGGCTTCTTCGCCTTCGATGGCGGTCAAAGAATATATTAAAGCAATTGAGCTGTATGTTGGAGGAAGTTGTTATTGGCATGCAACGGCGCCACGATATAAAACGATGCTATAAGTCTGTTCCTGATGGATAGCATTTCATATCACCAGTACTATAGCATGCCAGTTGAATTCTTCTCTACATTGTGTTCTTTCAGGCAATATCTAGATTAATCATATTCTATGGTAAAATACAAATCCCGAAAGTGCAAATTGCAACCAATCAACATTCTAGCATAACAAATAACAGTACCTATACTCCCTGCATACGGGCTCAAGACGCGTAGCACTCATGATTCTGGCTCAAACTATGAATCCTGTTTGAATCGAATAGCTGGAGCCTTCGTCGTGGGCATGATATCTTTAATTAAATCGTGGATATGCGTAATATACACAATCTTTCCCTCCCCGCCCCCGGGGATTCAATCTGCTTTACCGCCGCGGCGAGCAGCTGAAGGCCATAGTGGGTGAGGGATTCCACCTCCTCTCCTTCGATCCTTGCGGCGTCAATAGCACGACTCTACAGGCCACCTGCTATCCCGATGACCACGCACGTCAGGAGCTAGGCCGCGTCAGATCCCACAATGTCGTGCATGATAGCCCTGAGATCTATGCGTGGACACAATACTTTGTCAAGGCATGCCTTGATATCATGGGTGAATATTCCGAGTACTTCAACACGCCGCAGACAGCCGCTGACATAATAGCATCTTGGACGCCGTCGACCAGGAAGATATGATCTATTGGAGTTTTAGTTACGGTACTCTGTTGGGTCAAACCTACGCGGGACCATTCCCCGAGCGTTCAAAACGCGTCATTATCGATGGCGTCGTTAACCAGTTCGAATGGTACGAAGAACCTTTTGAGACAGAATCGCATGTCGATGCGGAAAGAGTCCTCGATGCGATGGTTTCCTCGAGGCAGGCGCGAACGATTGCTCTCTCCTCGCTCGCAACGTCGAAAGAGGACTTGCGCAACATTGTGTTCTCCTACCTTGACAAGCCTCGCGAACAGCCAATTAGTGTATACGTTAACAACACCGTTTACGGTTTACTCGACTACGACTAAAACTGGTTTAACGGTGTTATTCCAGCCTTGTACAAGCCTCGCACGTGGGCCACCCTTGCGGATAGTTTGTACAGACTGGTCTCAGGAAACGCAACAGATGCCTTCTTAGCTTACAGTAGTGCAGAGACCTGGGAAGGACACGACGAATCAGGCAAGTTTATCATCCTCAACGATGGCATCACCGGCCCAGACCACTAGCCTCAGGACAGACAGACGCTATTGGATAAGATCTTGCCTGGCTCAGACAAAGTCTCTTTAGCCCCGACCAGGACAAGATGTATTATTTGAAGCAACAGTGGACTGTGCCAAGGTCGCACCTATACGTGCCGCGCAAAGGAGCCAAGACCGCCCATCCACTATTAATTCTCTTTCTACTACGTATGACCCCGTGTCTCCACTTGTGTCTGCACGCTCGGCCAATGAAGCATTTGAGGACTCACAGATCGTCGAAGCCAAAGGCTATGGCCACTGCTCCATCGCAGTGATATCTGTATGCCTTGCGAAACATGTGCGCGAGTTCTTGTACAACGGTGAGCTGCCGGAAAACTATATGCAATGCGAAGTACATTTACATTCCCCCGTATTTTCTCAGGCCGGAGGATAGCGGCAAGATAGCTGCTCAGGGTTGATGAGCCGGAAGAGAAAAGGATTCACCTTGCACAGCTGCAGCTTGCTAGCGATTCGGATTTTATAGCACCGCTACGGTACTAACTACACACATTCACTATTTTAAAGTTCATTTTCATTGACCTGTGTGGCTCTTTCTTGTATTGTGCGCCGGATGATGGGTGCCTCTGAGCGAAAGCTAATCTACAGAGAGATTTTTTGTAGTTTCGGAAAGTTGATATGTCGACTTGGGCCGTCATTGTCCCAACTAAGGGTCTAGGATCCTATCTTCTAGTTTCGGCGTTATTTTCGAGAGTCTTGAACAGGTCAGAAAGATAAAACTACAAAAACATACAACAGCCGGGATTCGCTGGTGGTCACCCACCCAACTACTAACCGGCCGGCGTGTGGCTTAAGTACGGCTGAGCGGACGGGAAGCCCTGTTTTCCACACCCTATGGTCGTATGTACTGGTTACAGCATAGGAAAGCTTTATTTACATATCAAATTCTATCCAACTTCCATAAGGGCACATCGAGGCGTATCGGGTATGGCCGAATGATGCTAGGCTTCAAGGAGAACCTCATCGGACCGCATGTTGACTACAAATGGAGCGCGCAGACTTTTGAACCAGTGGATTATATGGCCTTCATTGGAAAATCCATACACACGAATCATGCTTATGTGGTAGTTGGAGATAGTGGTAACGAACTAACGCATGGTAATCGGTGGTCATGATGCATCGCCAGCATGAGACTAACAGCAAAGGCGTGTCCGTACATTAAACGCCCGTTGGTCCCCCAGATAACCTAATAATCACGCAGACAGAGAAGAAAAAGTATTTACAAAGTCCACCAGGGATCCAGAATCTCAATAGAGAAGGAAGTTTGTTTGTTTCCTGGTCTAGACTAGGTGATCATGAGCCTTGAGTGACGTGGGTTAACCTTGGTTTAGAGCAAGCATTCCCATGGAAAGTGCCATAGCATCCGGCCAATCCACCGCATGGTCTCGATTCAGCTCGTCACGGATATCAGTTTTCTCTTTGCCATCTATTGTCCTCACGTCTGGCATCAAAGGCGTAGCAGCAACATGCGAAGCGTTCCACGCGTGTTTGACCTTTGGTGTTGGGTCGATGTGACCTGGCCACTGAGTGCAGTCCGACTTGACAAGAACTAAAAGCTGTTCAAGAAGCGCTATCGCTAGATGAGTTCCACGGAGTGACGACTGTGCTAAGTTGTTGACTATCCTAGTCGGAATGGGCCCAACTACTTCCAATCGATCCTGGAAGTGTGCATCCTGGAGGAGGTCACGAACCACGAGATCGAGTTGATCATGCAAGTCTTTCAACCTTTCGTGATGACGCGTAATCTCAAACATAAGAACTTCTCGTTGTAATGCATTGGTATCTGCAGATCGAGCGGCCAATGAACGCGTCCGTGCAAGTAATCCGGGGCAGGCAGTTATCTCATTGAATGCATTCTCAACCAAGTCACCTAACCAGCTTCCCTTGCCGCTCTTTCTTTCTTCTGTAATCGTCTCCTGCAGCATTGACCTCCATTCCGCCTCTGCTAGGAAACATGGTTCAGCCTGGATGAGTGCACCGGCCACCAAGAAGGCCCGGCAAGAAATAAGCATGGTGCGCCCAAATCCGCGACCATGGGCGCTTGGTCCTCGAATGCGAAGCAACGTGGAGATACCACTAGAATGAGTGATCCATGACTGCGATCCTATCCCATCCACCATTTCATAGATCGAGAGCATGATAGCTGCCGCTAGAGTTGCGTCTGACCTCACGGTGGCAGGGTTTTGTATTGCACGGGATAGACATTTCAATCCTCGGCTATACATTGATCGGCTACTAGCAATCTTATCATGGTCTTTATGCAACCATCCTATGTAGAACATGCTGAGGCAACGCGTACTCCAAACTAGAGCGTTTGGAATTGGCACGAAGTGACGACGGACAAAGTCCATCCAGTTCACATCAACGCGAGTACTCCATGAATAGTATAGACCAGAAAACTTGGCGTCGATAAACCAGAAAAAGATTTCTTTCTGCTGCATCTCGATCGCATTGTTTATCAGACTTGGGGACACAATTTCATCCATACTGGTACGCGGCAGCAGAGGGCGACTATTAAATCGCATTGCCGACTTTAGATGTCGACGATACACGTTGCATTTCTGACGTCGATAGGTGGACGGAGTGGCAATGAGATATGTTACTCCTTTTTGGTAGCCAGGGCATTTGAGGCCTCTTGTCACGCAGCGTTGGCATTCTGGTTGGCCTTCATCACACTACATTGCATTGGGGACGTTAGGATATGAATCGGGTGTCCCCCGCTCAAGCTTTAAAGGATGGCCCACCTTGACTCGACGTTCCAGGCAAGTGCGACAACCGTTACTGTGCGGCACGCCGACCATGGCCACGATCTCGAGATAGTGGGTCGATCGACCTTCGATTCTTCTCGTGTTGATAGACCCCTGTGCGTGGGATAAAGGATCGCGGTTGTCAATGAAATCGCACCCAAAAGGGAGACAAAAGGAGAGAATACGAGGGAGCTGCCATGGACTAATACTATCCAAGGCTTGGCTCAGACTACGGCACTTGCTGGCATCCAATCATATTGAAGAGTGTCTGATTCTTCTCTCCTTTACGGACCCCTGATCTCAACTGTTTAGCCTCTCAGAAAATGTAGCCCGGATAATCCTCTCGAATGACAAAGTGAGGATGTGATTATTTTTGCCGAAGTACAGCAGTTGCCTTGAGCGGTGGGCTATCTATCTATCGATCTAGCTGTCTGTGACAATCCCTCCCCTTTGCCGCTGTACATTCGTAACTAAATTGGTTTATCCGGTGCACGGACGGCCAATTCTGCTTTGACCAAAGGCTCCCCCGCACTGGGAATTTGGGAGCTCTACTCCAGCAAGTAATATTGTGAGTATAGAACGCTGTCACTATCTGATATCCCCAACTTGTTTCTAACAGAGGTAGTGCAAGCTGGGCCTTCCCTTCTCCAGCGACTTATTGTTTTCTTCTTTTTTATTTAAGCTTCACGCTATCAAGATAGCGCACCAGTGCGGTTGACAAACGCGAGAGACCCCGTCCAGTTTCCCTAGCTATCAGAGAGGAAGCCCCAAGAAAACTGCGTTCAATTCGGCCCTCCTGAAGGCCCTATCCAACTGCATGTTCCGGTCGAGCAGAGGAACGGCCCGCCTGGTAACCAGCTTGATAGTGGCCGAATGGGATGTGGGTGTGTTTTCTTGGCGTGCAGTCTCACGCACTTTGTATTCAGCTGCGCAAATTGGGACACATCACTTCCCTGGTATTTTGTCACCCTTCCTGATATCCAAAAAAGCCACCTAGTGATAATCTGTTCCTGACTCTGCAAAATGGAATTTCCCCATGGTGGCACCCTCGCTGTTCATAGATCTAAATACAAAGCCCATAGCTGCGAGCGAACCATTACGGTATGGAAGGGCAGAGGTTGTCATCCGGTGACAACTTGACCATCAAGACACTACCGAGGTATCCTTGGAAGTAACGAGGTCGACGAGCGAGTAAAAACGGGTGTACTGCAGCACAAGCAAGAAGCCTATCGTCGTGCATTACTTCCGAAAGGGGCAGAATTAATGACATCGCGCCCTGTATTGAGCTTTCCCAAAAAGCATCTTGACTCGCCCGTGGAAAATAGACACCTCTCCTCTTCCGAGGCTCAACGCTTATGGTTTTATTGGATGACTTGTATTCTTAGGCGACTACGTAATAAATGTGTTCTTGTGGCAGATATTGCTACTTGCAACTGGCAGCTTGTTACAGTGGCCTATGAAGTCAGAGCAAGACAAAGTATAATCTCGGCCTCTTCAAATATAACTCCCAATAATGGTCGGGCTGTCCGACCACGTCGAACATCTCTTCCTAGCACCCTGAGACCCTAACTTGGATTGATTGTTGAACGTGTTAGACTGAGGAAGGCTTCCAAACCACGCAGTGCTTAGCCCTGACATGAAATCCTCGGAAGAGAAACTTCCGGTGAACGAGCCGTTTTTCACTTCTATCTGACCACTTAATGTCTCATCTTAGAATCAACCGTCGCTATGCTGAGATTGACTCTCATTGCCATGCACGCCGTTTCTACGTGGGCCAGAAGACGATCTGAGGTATAGACCACCGCTTCTTTGGCTCTCTTTGAATATGTTCTCTAGAGATATGATCCGTTGTCTACTTGTAGCGCTCGTTCGAAATATGTAAGAGTAGTACTAAGAGTGATCGGCAAGTGTCAATTATTTGGGAACATCCAGGTAGGGGCTATATAATTAGTTCCTCTTACTGAATTAGGGAATCGAGAACTTTGGTAACATCATTCTAATGGCCAGTTTGGAGGGGTGATCGACCCAGCCGAACTGTTTTGCTCGGGGCTCTATAGCCAACAACAAGGGCGGGAGACTTCTCTGCAAATGAGTTATGTATGGCCACTTCAACCATCATCCTTCGCACTTTTGGTCTTGAAGGGACGGCTATCTTCGGAACATAGTTGATAGCGCGACATAGGTCTCGGTGATCAATTTGGGCATACACTCCGTCGCTGTACACCACCACACAGCTGTAGTGGAGGATGATGATGATGGAAAAGAGAGACAAATTAATAAATAAACCCCCGAAAGTCACCCCAGAATTGCTATATGCCTGCATGTGGTTCAATCCTTTCTGCAGGCATAATTTCCGGTGTGGCCTATAGGGAGAGAGCTACTTTTGTGGCGTTTTATCATGGAACGATTGTTAATGTGATAGTTAGATTCTTCGCTCGATAGTACCATGATATCACGGCGATACCGCGGCGCTTTGCCCATCTGCGGCTGTTTAGAGTGGCCCAGGAGGGTTCTGGACCATGTATTTCCTGAGTCGACTTGAAACCTAAGGTTGGCTTGGCAATCTTGGTTCTCTTGGCTCACTGTCGGTAATTTGAGCGTGCGGGATTTCTCTCGCGATATTAACTATCATCTTCCGGGGACTGTATAAAGGACGGGAAGTCGATAAACGCCGGGACGACAAGCTTGTATATTTGAGCTCCGGTCGGCATATACCGTGTGAGTTTATTTTATATGCATACTGATCAGTCTCGAGGACATTTACCCGAGGAGCGCCCGGCGCTGCGCGGAGACCATCCCAGCTTACCACTCGTAGTTGGCGGTTGGGGATGGACCTACGGCTCGTACCGGCGTCCGTGGTAGCTTCATGATTGGGCTTGCTGCGCCACACAAAGGGTTTAGTTAAGAGTGAAACACAGAGGGGTCCTCAATAGAACTAAAATAGTGGGAGAAGCCCAATAGAAGACTAGACTTCTCCCCGACATTACCCAATCAGGCGATCCAGGTCGGAAATAATAACGCTTTATCGTTGGATATTTACCATCCTAGGGCTTGGCACCAGTTGATCCGGGATCAGCCCGAGTCAGGCCCTGGTTCATACCGGATAATTTCATTTGCACGAACCTGGATTTTATAAGCGCTAACTCACTTTTCGACCAAGTTCCACGATTATGTTGCCACCAATTGGATGGCCTGGACATTCTAAAATGTCCGGTTTGGCACTCAGGGGCTCGTAGGCCCCTAAAACCCTAGACCCAGACAGACCCTGCAGACTGAAGAATCGGCATATGCTTGACAGAAGCAGGTCCGGGTGGAGATGTCTCTCGAGCACAAAGAGCTTAAGGTCAGGGCGCCGGTCGACTCACATAGAGGTCTTCAAGTTCACCGCCGTTTTACCTTCAAACCCCAGTTTCCTAACTATACCAAGTCTGGTATATTGAAACAAGACATACCAAGGCTAATAGATTGCTCACTCATCTGGAATCATTCCACCCTCTACCCCGTAGACCCTTGAGCTGAGTATAAAACTCTCGTCAGTACTTCATCAAAGCTCCCAGAAACAAGCAACACAACAAAAACACAAACTTCCATTTGCTACCAATCAATCCCCGCATCCAACCACCATGTATCAGAAGCTTCTTCTCGTTCCCCTCCTTCTGACCTCGGCCCTGGCCAGCCCTCATGATGCCTCCTCGCACAGCCAGTTCCACGCGATTCAGGAGCGCGCCTCGTTCCCCATCCCCGCCTCCAAGGGCAGCCAGACCTTCAAGGAGCCCTATTACGTCAAGGGTACATACGATGGTGGCATGAAGACCTTCGGCCGTGGCGTCAAGTGCACCGGTCAGAAGGAGGGTGGCGATAAGGATGCCGTCTTCATCATCGCCGACGGCGGTGTCCTCCGTAACGCCATCATTGGTGCCGACCAGATCGAGGGTGTCCACTGTGAGGGATCTTGCACCGTCGAGAACGTCTGGTGGAAGGAGGTTTGCGAGGGTATGCCCACCCGCCCCCCATATCCAACATAGCCAATAAGCTAACAGTCGTGTATAGATGCCCTCACCTTCAAGGGAACCGGCACCGGCTCCCATAAGGTCATCGGTGGTGGCGCCCAGGGTGCCGATGACAAGGTCATCCAGCACAACAGCGGCGGTTCCGTCGTCATCAAGGACTTCACTGTCCAGAACTTCGGCAAGCTGTACCGCTCTTGCGGAAACTGCAAGAAGCAGTTCAAGCGTACCATTGAGATCAGCGGCATCAAGGCCAGTGGCGGAAAGTCTCTCGTCGGCATCAACTCCAACTACGGCGATACTGCCTTCATCACTGGCTGTGCCAGCAGCGTCAAAGAGATCTGTGTTGAGTACCAGGGTACCGATAACAACAGTAAGGAGCCCAAGAAGGTTGCTTCTGGTACTAGCAACGCTTGCAAGATCAAGTCTCCTTTGCCCAGCTGCTAAATTGGATGATGCGGTTGGTGGAAGCCCAAAAGGGGCGGTGTGTTATTTATGGAAGATATAGCTTTTGTATTCTTAACTTGTCCTTCTTTTATATTAATTAGAAATATCTGCATATTTGCCACCTTCTACCCTCAGGATCGCCAGTACACCCAACCACGTTAGATAAACACCTACAATATAGAACTGAAGTAAGCAATAGAAATAATGATTGGAAAGCCGTTCATTGTCACTGAGCCCAGCC
>MBFL02000104.1:0-97671 GCA_001696595.2 Aspergillus hancockii | reverse complement strand
CCTCCCCCCTCCCCCTACCACCTTTTCCCCAGTGATGTAGTCAATTGACTAACTCCGTTGGCGTGTAGTCCTCTGTGCTGGTTCCGCGATTGTGCAGGGAATGGACCAGACCGCAGTGAACGGAGCCCAAGAGTGAGTGCCATCTTCATCTTCCATTCTGATTCAAGTCACATAATGCGAGCGTTCGTCTAACGACCCCTAGGTACTACTTCCGAGAGTTCAACCTCACCAACCGATGGCAGCAAGGCCTCCTGAATGGCGCGCCGTATCTGTGTTCGGCGGTCATCGGGTGTTGGACTACCGCTCCGCTCAATCGTTGGTTTGGACGGCGTGGATGTATCTTTATTTCCTGCTTTATCTCGTTTGCTTCCTCCTTCTGGATGGCCGCCGCGCATACCTGGTGGAACCTCCTGCTGGGTCGCTTCCTGTTGGGCTTTGCAGTGGGTGCCAAGTCCACAACAACCCCCGTGTACGGCGCCGAGTGCGCTCCCTCTAACATCCGTGGTGCTCTAGTGATGATGTGGCAGATGTGGACGGCATTCGGGATTATGCTGGGCTACATTGCCTCTGTCGCGTTCATGGGAGTAACCCACTCGACCATTCCCGGTTTCAATTGGCGACTCATGCTCGGGTCAACCGCCATCCCGTAAGTGTCTTCTGGCCCATCCTGTCACCCCATCTAACATCCCGTCTCAGCCCGTTCTTCGTTTGTATCCAAGTCTATCTGTGCCCGGAGTCCCCACGTTGGTACATGATGCGCAACCGCTACCAGGATGCATACAAGGCACTGTGCAAGCTGCGTCCCTCGACCCTCCAGGCTGCACGTGATCTCTACTACATCCACGCCGCCCTCAAGGTCGAAGAGAAACTTCGCGAAGGCAAACAGCTCTGGCGCGAGATGTTCACGGTTCCCCGTAATCGTCGCGCCGCTCAGTCGTCCTTCTTCGTTATGTTTATGCAGCAGTTCTGCGGGGTCAATGCCATTATGTATTACAGCTCATCGATGTTCCAAGATGCTGGATTTAGTCTGCGCACGGCGTTGGTGGTCTCTCTTGGATGTGGCATCACGAACTGGATTTTTGCTGTACCCGCTGTGTATACGATTGACACCTTTGGTCGGCGCAATCTTCTCCTGACCACGTTCCCTCTGATGGCCCTGTTCCTGCTCTTTACGGGCTTCTCCTTTTACATTCCCGGCGAAACCGCTCGCACGGCCTGTGTCGCGACCGGGATCTATCTGTATATGATTGTCTACTCACCCGGAGAGGGTCCGGTTCCCTTTACCTACTCTGCGGAAGCATTCGTGAGTTATTCCCTTCTCCCTACCTCGTTAATAGACTAGCGAAAGCCTGATTTGCATAGCCATTGTACATCCGAGATATCGGCATGTCCTTTGCGACCGCCACAACATGGGGATTCAACTTCATCGTGTCCCTCACGTGGCTCCCTCTGCGAGACGCATTCGGAGTGCAAGGGGCTTTTGGCTGGTATGCGGCGTGGAATGTGTTCGGGTGGCTCTTCTGCTACTTCTGCCTGCCGGAAACTAAGGCACTTTCGCTAGAAGAACTGGACCAAGTATTCTCGGTGTCGACGCGCAAGCACATGAATCACTATCGGGGCATGCTGCCGTGGTATTTCAAGAAGTGGATTCTCCGAAGGGACGTGCCGCCGCAGAAACAGCTCTATGACTATGAGTGATTGAATTATTCTTGTTGTAATCTTGGGGCTTGAGACTCAAACGGTCACCCGGTAGACGACTGACAGGATCATGATATATCGGTTGGGGTAATGTTGCGGTTGTATCTTGCAATATGACATTTTTCTTATCTTTCCCTTTTTCACTTGTTCAGGGTAATGTTCGCTTATTGTTCCCCCGTTCGCTGGACTATGTGGAGGTCAGTCGGGGGATAATATGACCACGTCTATTTATCTATTTTGGGGATCTCGCATAATAACACACATCATTTAAGGTTTCCAGATAACACCCTGTCATCCGGCCCGAGGTTATCTGTCTAGACTGGGCAGACTAGAACCTGATACTAGTACTAAGTCGAGGAGATAGATATTAAAGTTTCCGGGGTCAGCTTTCCCGCGTCGGTGAAATTGGCCACTCGCGGCCGGTGGAATTCTAGCCGAACATTCGAAACGAGGCCCGAGACACGGTCATTGGTAGAGTACCTGCAGGAAGCCCCTGCCGTCTAACTGATCTAGGATTAGGGTCTCCGTCGATCCTGCGTCCCATCGTTTCCTATTGGATAGGAGACTCCACATGGCCGCCACCCGCCCAGCGGCTAATTAGGTAACAGATTCGGACAGGCTCTTGAAGACTCTGCGAGATGGATTATTATTCATATTATTATTATTCGCAATCGAAGAGACACCGTGTGAGTCAGTCAGGCAATCCGGTCTTCAAGCTTTGAGCTTCACTCATGGCGGTCTTTCTTTGCACTTCCCCCAGACATTGAAAGCGAGAGGAATCTTCAATTGGCCGGAAACGTGGACCGATTAACAGATCGCTGATGTCAAAGTGTAGTATCCATCACTGACCCTCACTGTCCGCCTGCAAACTTTTGCTCTTTTTTTTTTTTTCTCTTTCTCTTTTCCTCTTGACCGCTTTCCTCTTTCTTTTCCGTCGCCCCTCTTGTAGGAAGTGGGATTCAATTTCCCGCGGTGAACACACCGGATTCAGTATCAAGTGTGCCCTCCATGGCTCCCTCGCCTGAGACGCATGGCGGCCCTATGATGAGTGGATTGGATCAAGCACCAGCATATGATGACAGCATCAAGGATGCGGAGAAGCAACCCGGGGAAAAACCCCAACCCGAGTATCAGGACACCTTCGGCGATGAAGAGTTCGCCGAGGTGAAGTACAAGGTGTTAAGCTGGTGGTATGTCTCGCTCATCCATGTCCTCAAGAAGACTTATCACAGTAACTGATATCATACAGGCAATGTGGCTTCTGTGAGCAATCAACTCCAGAAAATTAATGTTAGTGAACCACTACTGACTCCCAATCCAGTAATGGTTGCAGAAACCGTCTCGTTGGGGATTCTCTCATTACCGGCCGTGGTGGCTGCCTTAGGCCTCGTCCCGTAGGAAGTCCTATATGCCCTAAGGTCCATCTCATTCACTAACTTGGAGGATCCAGCGCTATCATTCTGCTACTCGGTCTCGGCCTTCTAGCCACTTATACCGGCTACACCATCGGCCAGTTCAGATGGCGCTACCCGCACATCCAAAACATGGCCGATGCCGGTGAAGTCCTGCTGGGAAGCTTCGGGCGCGAGTTTTTGGGAACCGGCCAGCTCCTGTTAGTGATTTTCATCATGGCAAGTCATATTCTCACCTTCACGGTGGCCATGAATTCCATCACCGACCACGGAACATGCTCGATTGTCTTTGGTGTCGTGGGACTAGTCATATCCTATTTCCTCTGTTTACCACGAACCTCTGCCAAGGTGTCTTACCTTTCAGTTGCTTGTAAGTAGCCACTGCCACTGGGAACCTATTAAGGCGCTCTACTCACCTCCTCCGCCAGCTTTCATCAGTGTCTTCAGCGCCGTCATGATTGTCATGATCGCGGTTGGTATCCAAAGGCCGTGGCACCAGGGTGTCCAGGCCACGGTCGATACCAGCCTGTACAAGGCGTTTCTGGCCGTCTGCAACATCGTCTTCTCTTTCTGTAGGTTCTATTTGCACATCTTGAACCAGAATACGTTCACTAACCTAGTGTTACAGCCGGCCATGTCGCCTTCTTCGGATTCATGTCGGAATTGAAGGATCCCAAGGAGTACCCGAAATCTCTATTCCTTCTCCAGGGTATTGACGTCTGCTTATACATTGTCACATCCGTTGTGATCTATATCTACGCCGGCCAGGATGTGACGTCCCCCGCCTTGGGGTCCGCGAGTCCTGTGGTCCGCAAGGTAGCCTACGGCATTGCCCTTCCGACGGTGAGCTCGCCATCTACCTTCTTCACGAGGGTTTCACCTTCTAACTCGGTTCCCAGATTATCATCGGCGGTGTCGTCAATGGCCACGTCGCATGCAAGTACGTCTACGTCCGCCTGTTCCGCGGCAGCGACCGCCTCCACAAGAAGGATCTGGTGGCCACCGGCTCGTGGGTCATCCTCATGTTAGTCTTGTGGATCATCGCGTGGATCATCGCCGAGGCGATCCCAGTCTTCAACAACCTCCTCAGTTTAGTCGTATGTGACCATGATCCGTCCACTTTCAATCGTTCATTTAGCTAATCGTCCATCCACCAGGCCTCCCTCTTCGCAAGCTGGTTCACCTGTGCGCTTCCCCTCACACTAACCCCAAACATAACACACCAGAACTAACAAAGAAAACAGACGGCCTCAGCGCCATGTTCTGGCTTTACCTCAACAAAGACCGCCTCTTCGCGACCCCGACGAAAATCTTCCTTACCATTCTCAACGTTCTCATTTTCGTGATCGCAGGATGCATCGTACGCTTTTCCCACCACCCGCCAGCTCCCCTTTCTGTTCAGTCTCAGCTAACAAGTCCCATAGTGTGGTCTCGGCCTGTACGTATCCGGCAAAGCATTGCATGACGATCCCAGTAGTGCCAGCTTCTCGTGTGCGAATAATGCTTGATTTTTTTTGCGCATCATTCCAGCATCGGACCGGAGTTGTTATATATTATGCATTGTGAATTGTATTTATAGATCAGTGTTTATTACTCTTTGAATGAATGTACAGATCGTTCTTTTTAATGTTGGATGGATGATATTGCGGACGGCGGAATATTCAACCGATGACGCTAGTCCTGTTCAGGATGAGTTGACTACTTTCGGCTATGCCGCACGTGCCCTTCATCGACAGCATTGCCTCTTTAGGTAACTGGCATGGATTCCAACAGTAGCCCTGATGCGAACACATCAATATATGATAGACAAGGTCCGGTGCTTCGTCTGAATCTAGCTGTGTGTCATTGATCGTCACCTGATGTCATTTGGGGTTTTTTATTGATGCATGGTAAGATCCGATTGGGCACTGACTAAATATATCTTCATCCTTAACTTTGTATAAATTCTAGAAATGTTGGATTCTGCGGAAGGGCGGGGGCTCAAAAACAACGAAACGATTAGAATGACCAAACTTGATTGTTTTGCCTTGAAAGCTAGAAACATCTCAAAAATATGAGGCCATGTATAAAGAAGCTTGGACAAAGCGTCTGAATATGACCGGATCAGTAGAACAACCGAATCAACGAAACAACAAGAACCATCATATGGCTTGACTAAGAACGGACTGATTCAGGATAGAATACAAATGGTTTAAACAGATATCAGGATAAATCTTGTAATACTTTCATTTTACCTGTTTTTCAAGTTGCAATTTCTTGCTATATCTTCGGCACTTCCCCAAATCCATTCTCCGGAAAGACAATCTCCTTGGTACAGAATGTTGGCGGGAATGCTGACAGGAGCCTGCATGGTCCATAACCGTCGAATTAGCTTCGAGTGTCCGTTTCTACTCAATGGCAGGGATCCGACGTCAAACATTCCTTTTTGTCTTGATCTCAAGTCCTGTCACCATAATAACAATAATAATTCAGACTACCTAGATATAGCCTATGGCGAAACCATGGTTCATTTGAAATAGTGTTTAGCAACGAGAGCAGATAGAGATATTGATGATATGTCTATTTAATGCAATTCATAGCTTGGAATATTTTCGTAAATTACTATTGAGACATCTTCGCTAGATATTGTGCCGACCCACTACTATGGCTGCAGCTATCGGAGTCGTGCATACCAAACTATGCAGCAAGCATCTACAGCCAGGAAATAATAGCTCAAAAAGTGCAAGCGAATGCTTGCGGTTGTGCTAACGCCCCGAAAATTTGCTGCAATGTTAATGCTACGCTTCAATGCTTGTACATCGGTCTTTCGTCCTCTACTCCCTATTCCCCGTGGTAGACATCATCCTCGAGGGGGCCTAGCACGTGTCGAACAAGTACTAGAAAGCTTACTATAGCCGTCAAGAAGGTTCTCAATGACTGGAAGATAACTCTGAAACATAGATTAGGCCCGCCATGAGTCAGCTATATTGGTCCGATAGGTCAGGGACCAAGACGATGTGTGTAGTCTAAGTAAAATAAATGGCTGTGGATATACCCATAGCTCTCAGAAGCGATAGTTAGTAGGATGTATGTATGAGTAAGGATAGAAGCAACGTAATGGAAAGAACCACGATCTCTCAATTTCATGATAGGTTGCATAAAGAAGGTATAGCAGCAAGCATATAGTTTTTCAAGATTTGTGGAAGAAAGTTGCCTCAATCATTGTGGTCGAGAATCTCGGGGATCAACGGGCACACGATCCAGACCCAAAAACGAGAGAGAACCAAAACAAAATAAGAATGCGAAGTAATCCAAAAGAAAAAGAAAAGAACAACACTGAGTAATAATCGCTATTCTTTCATTGGGACATTGGATGCAACCCCACGTGATCGGGTACGGGCCGAGGTTACCCTAATCGGGCATTCTGTGATGAGACATTTCATTTTCCAGTGGAGCAGGAAGGCCAGCGTCATGCACGTCAATGGCTTAGTTATTTCTCTTTCCCTAATAGGGATAGTTGAATGTCGTATGCTCTATGTTCGTGAAGCCACTAGTGGCACGGGGAAGGAAGAGACTAGCGCACGCCGAAGCGGCAAATTGAAGTCGTTTCGGTTTCTCAGAATTCGTTCGCGAGTATCTGCTGTCGGAAAACGCGGGGAACATCATCTCTCCAGAATGGACATCGCGGAGAACGTGGTGGGGGGGAGGAGGGAAGGTTTCGAACTGCATGAATATTTCCGAAACTCAGCCGAGTCCTACAGAGATCATCGACCACATGGCGCTTTCTAGACCACTTCGCATTGTGGGAAACGGCCTAGGATTACGACCGCTGCAGGATGTGAGCAAGGTGAAAGAAAGATCGGTTCGTGATCATGTTCCTCAGAGAAGCGCCAAGATCGACTCTGAATCGTCGGGAGAAAAAGAGCCAACATGGACCTGCTTGGCAGCGGCAGAACACCTATGGAGAAGAAGATTCTGCTTTCCAGGTGACCTCGCCAGGGTAGTATTGTGAGGCATTTCCAATTCCCCAACTCTCTTGGCATAATCTCGGTGCCGACAATAATTCTATTACGGCTCCTCAAGTCATGACTCCATTAACGACTCCGCTCGCCAAGACGTTGGACTCAGACCACTAAGCGCCTCAATGAGAGAGTCAAGGAGACCCCCAAAGCACTCAAGCACTCTCAAGCACTGGGGGGAATACAAAGGGCATTCAAGCCACATTGCTTCACTGCGCCAAGGGGTCCGCCCAGACGTGGTGGCCCTCTTCTCCGCGAAACTCGTCCTGCTCACAGGCTCGCCACTGCTTGCCAAGCGGAACGCCCCCAATCTGGCTAAAATGGCCACCGTCGGCGCAATTATGACCAGTGTAACCCGCGTGCGAAAGATTCTATTCTGTTTCCCTTTATTTCCTACAGCACTCGGCTCGGGGTTGTCTCACTTAGGGGGCCGCCCTTACCAGGGTTCACATAGCATAAGGTAGCGGTGTAACCACGTATTCGAGGGGAATATGGTTCGATATTTGCAGGCGGCTTCCCCAGGTCTTCTCCGCTCTGGAGATGGAAGAAAATATGACCGTCCGTCCCCATGAGAGGGGCCGCCAAGGAACACACTGAGCATTGGTCTCCGAAGCAATAACGCTCGGGATACTAGCCATTGAAGTAGGAAAGAGATATGTCTTTCCGCCCGTATCAAACGATTTGACTTGGAGATGGGTTTTACAGGAAAGAGTGCATGACGCTAGTGGCATTTGGCTCGCTTTCCTATTTCACGGCCGTCTTTGGAAAAGTTTGGTGACTAGTATTTGGGCATATATCTGGCTAGATCTTGGGCCCCGGAGCCAAGAACCGTAACTCGCAATGATACCAGCGGATCTCCCCGTCGTCCATGTATCGACCCGAAAGATTTTCTGTGTTTAATCTCATTCGCGCGTAATGCTCTCTGCTGTCCCATATTCCCCTGTTGCCGAGCTAAGCTAAGGTTTGTCTGTTAGTGTCTCACTGGATGCGCTTTCGCAGAAAACTTTTCATGCTTCACCATGTGCCTATGGCATTGAGGCTGCATTGGTCATGTCTCGCGACCCTTGCTTCTGGTTCGGTGGCCCATACTCCGCATGGATTGATTTTTCCTTCCCCCCAAAGCAAGGTATCTGGGTTATAAAGGAGAGCTCGATCCTCGTTCTGAAACGCCTTTTCGATCTTAGTCTATCGTCTCAAAACGCTCAAGCGCACCCATTTCTTTGATGAGCAACTGGTTGCCCTGCGATGTGGTAGACGTTTGATACACAATACGTTCGCCAACACGAGCAGGATCTCTCGAAATCATAACCCAGGGGGTGTTGCTATATTAAATTCTGTCTATTGACAGAAATATCATTGCCACCATGTCGGCGCCTCCAACATTTGCCGGCTTGTCCGGCCAGAAGCTGATGGTATCGGTGACTACCATTGCCACGATGGGATTCTTGCTTTTCGGCTATGACCGTCCGTCTTCCCGTACGCCTACTCGAAGATGCGTCTGCTAAACATTATCTTTAGAGGGTGTCATGAGTAGTATTATCGACGCAAAACCTTTCAATGATGTCTTCACCGCAACGAGAGATAACTCGACCATGCAGGGTGTGGTCACTGCTATCTACGAACTCGGTATGTAGATCATTGCACTCGCCATTTAATTATAGCTAACCATCTCCTCAGGTTGTCTTGGTGGTGCCCTATTCATCTTGGCCTGTGGGGACTGGCTGGGCCGTAGATGGTCCATCATCCTGGGTGCTACTATCATGATCCTCGGTGTCATTATTCAAATCACTTCCTTCCCCGGTCATGTTCCCTTGGCACAGTTCTGTATTGGCCGTGTCATCACTGGTATTGGAAACGGCATGAACACCTCCACAATCCCCACCTACCAGGCCGAGTGCTCAAGAACGTCCAACCGGGGTCTTCTGATTTGTATTGAGGGCAGTACTGTGGCCATTGGTACTCTTATTTCCTACTGGGTTGACTTCGGGGCTTCTTATGGTCCCCCCGATCTTACCTGGCGTTTCCCTATTGCCTTCCAGTGCCTGTTCGGTGTCATCATCATCCTTGGACTTCTTGTCCTCCCTGAATCGCCCAGATGGCTCTTTACGCAGGAGCGCTATGAAGAGGGTGAAAAAGTCGTTGCCGCTTTGCAGGGTAAGCCCATCGACCACCATGATGTTCAGCTGCAGAAGAACATTATTTTGGATTCCATCCGGGCGTATGCGACCCCAATACTTCCTCTTCTGGTTAAAGTCACTGGCTAACAGTATTATCAGATCTGGTATGGCCACCAAGTCGACTCCAATGTCCGCAGTCTTCACTGGCGGCAAGACCCAGCACTGCCGTCGCATGCTTCTCGGAGCCTCTTCTCAGTTCTTCCAGCAAATTGGTGGTTGCAACGCTGTCATCTACTACCTACCCGTGCTTTTCAAGCAGTCTCTTGGCCAGACTGAATTTATGTCCATGATTCTGGGAGGTGTCAACATGATCGTCTACTCCCTCTTTGCCTGTTCATCCTGGATTTTGATCCAGACTGTCGGCCGCCGCAAGTTGTTCCTTTGGGGTTCCTTTGGACAGAGTCTATCGATGATTATCACCATGGCTTGCTTGATCCCGGATAAGCCCGAACCTGCTAAGGGTGCAGCATTGGGTCTCTTCGCCTTCATCGCTACATTCGGTGCAACCTGGCTGCCACTGCCATGGCTCTATCCTGCCGAGATCTCCCCTCTCAAGACCAGAGGCAAGGCTAACGCCATCTCCACCTGCACCAACTGGCTCTTCAACTTCCTTATCGTCATGGTCACTCCAATCATGATCCGGGACATTTCATGGGGTACTTATCTCTTCTTCGGCATTGTCAACGCGTGCTTCATCCCCATCATTTACGTCTTCTACCCCGAGACCTCGGGTCGCTCTTTGGAAGAAATCGATTTGATCTTCGCCAAGGGCTACCTTGAAAAGATGTCCTACGTCCGGGCCGGGAAGGAGCTCCCTCACTTGACCGACGAGGAGGTTGAGCGCGTTGCTATCCAGTACGGCTTTGGTGGCGCTAACCAGCCAGCTGAAGAGAAGAACACCGCCGACAGCGACAGCACGGAGTCCACGACCGTCGCTAGAAATAGCGATCCCGAGAAGAACTGAAGGATCGCGTCTTAGAAGACTCCCATTGGCTACGGCCTACGCAGCATGTCGAGGCGTGAAGCTGGATCGCCCTAATGAATACTTTCTTTTTGCTTTTGAATACCCCGCTATGGACTGTACTTTTTTTTCCCCCCTAGATTGTGGATTTATGGCCATACCATGCATAAGCATTTCTGAATACGCTTTGGCTATTGTTGACCAACTCATGTAGATAGATAATCATAGATCAATAACAGATTCTGAGCGCTACATTTCACAATTGTAACCTATCAATAATATTCAAATTCGAAGCTCTCGCAGAACACCCGCAACACATCCTAACAATCAGTAAACACCTTCCCAAAGCACCAGACACCAAGTTCCGTCACGCAGAAAAATTTGTAGGAAATAAAATAATAACAGAAACAGAGAGCAAACCCGATCAGCATCCCCATCATCTCAACTAATCAAATCGAATTCCCTCTCCAAAATTCTCCACATATTCGTCCACAGAATACCCCCGTCGTATCATCCGAGGCCTCGTCAGGCGGAAATAAGTCACCTGGCCGAAAGTCGTCTGTCAGACGATGGTACGCCTAGTTTGAGCAGAGAAAGACGTTTCCGTGCGCGATGATATCTTGGCGGTAGATGACTTTCCAGTCGGCGGAAAGGTGGTCATCGAATTGTTGGAGCATATTTTCCTTTTCTGAATATCATCGTCGGGGATATTGGTTGTGAGGGGTTCGGTTGGGGGGCTTAGGCCTTAATCGCTGGGCTTTGTTAACTCTGTTGTTCTAGGGCTAGGTGACTGGGAGGGGAGAAGAGTAGTAGAGGCTGCACAAGACGTTGGCCATTGTTACTGGCAACAGTGTGTTGCTATAGAGTCTAGGTGCGTTTGGAACTTGCTAGTTGGAGAGCTTGATCATTATTTGTGGGCAAGAAGACGTAGGAAACCCCCCGTAGTTATTGTAGCTATATAACTTTCAACTATGCATCGATAGGCATAATCAAGTGAGCACTTAAGTGATATTGAAAAATCGAATAGCTGATCATTCTGATTATACGATTTCATCATACTCAGCCATAGAAGGATCGAATCAATTAAATAGGATATCCCTTCAGAGACCGGTAAATTAAGTCTGATCCTCGCATCCAAGTGAGCTGCCAGCAAGCCACAGCTGAAAGTTCACTCAGCTGAGGCATATCAGAGGTTTCTAGAGAGCTGAAAGTTGTCTATATGCGTTGATCGAGGGAAATCCTTCTCTACAGTAGTCCAGTTCCGCGCTCATGTTTGGTCATATCAACTTGTCTATGGACGTGAGGGTCTAAACCAATGGTTTGGTTGACCAAGACGACTCTGTTCAATTCTACGGGTTATTTGAATCTAACAAAGATTAAGCAAGCAACTGGTTCTTATTTTCCTCTGGTTGCATGCAGTGGTAGCCTAGACCGATTCTATCTCTACACGGCTGCATTAGGGCTCTGTACTAAGGTTAACTACTCATCATAGCATACGGCTGTCTTGGTATTTGCCTATCAGTCATCAAACAACTCCACCGATCCGAGCCCCTCATTACTAGAACTTCCTTAATTCGCAAAATCCCAAATCCTTCGCATCTGTAGCATAATGAAGCAATCATTTGAGCCCTTCACCTCGTCACTATCGCTATGCCCTATGAGCCACTCTCCGAAAATGTGCATGCGATGGTCGCCAAAATAGAGCATTCTATCGTGCAGGACCCATCGAAAGGAGAAGACAAACCTGGCGCCGGCTGGGAATATAGTAATCCAGAGCTATCGGTTGAGATCAGCAGGTTGGACGAGGAATTAAATAAATATGGCTTTAAAGTGAGTGATGCAAGCTGTGTCCACGTTTATATTCTGACGCCAGGGTCCAGGTTCTTAAGACCCACGTACTTTCACTTTATTCGTAACGGAGAATTCCTCAGCCCTACATCTCACCTTATCCTAACACCCTTGAATGGATCTCCGCGCTTTGGTCCAGTCGAGCCTTTGCAGGGTATTCACTATATCAGAGAGACGAGAACAGTTTAGGGCGAGAATATTGACATCATACTGTAGCGTTGACAAAGAAGCGACGCAGGGATGCATACAATTAGTGAGCTAATTGGATAGTGAGTATAGACTGGGAAATTTGTGTGTGAGAATTCTAAATCGCAGACCACCATCTCCAGACGAAGCTGCGTGTGTGACCTGAGAGCCGCAGACCTCCGGTGGAGTAGATATTTGAGGCCGAAACCTGCTGTATACGATCCAATTTTAGAAGTGGGCAGCAGTATTTCGTTGCATCCGATCTCCAGTCATCGGGGGGCCGATGTATATTTTACCCGGGTGTAAGTCTCGCTATTAAAAAAAAAAAAGGCACTCCGAGGATACCAGGATCCCTGCGTGAAGTATCAATCTTGAGTGACGTACACTGAGACTCTCGTCCGATTAGTGAATCGAAGAATCGTAGCCTGATGCCATACCCGATATCTCACCCGAGGCATACAGGGAATCAATGTGTGGGGATAACCCCGCGACCTATACCCCAGTGGCTATTGCTGACTACCAGATTCTAGGCCCTGATCTTAAACTACTTTTAAGTTTGTTAAGTTGGAATGGCACAACTGGTAGTGTCACTGACGGGGCTGCCCAATCCGGCAGCATCAGCCCTAACTTCTCCCATCTAGCTCCCTCCAGACCCTCTACCACGTATCTCAATCCTCTCGATCCTAGTTCCCTCCCCGTCCACCTCGCAATGAAATTACGATCACCTTTCACTATTTGTACCACCATCAGGTTCTAGAATGAGGCCATCAGGCAGCCGTGTTTCACCCAAGGCTTAGATGACGTCATGTACGTCAATCATTGATTGAGCTCCATAAATAAACGAATGAATGAAATGACTGATCGGTGAACTAGTTCTGCCCCTCCTTTTATATCGACTTCACAACAGCCATCCGAACATTCTTCAATTACTTTCCTCTGCAACACCCCAGAAAGATATCAAAATGCCCAACTTCCAGAAAATCCTCAAGACTTTTGGTCTAGACGACCACCACCATGGTGACCAGCCTCAACAACAACAACAATCCCAAAACTACCCCCCACCCGATCAGCAACAGTACCAACACTACCCGCCACCACAGCAGCAGCACCATCATCAAGGACCACCTCAGCTTCCGGGAAACCGGCTCATCGAACATGAGGACCGCGACCTCCATCCAAACCTCCACGGGACATACCCCCGTCTCGCTCGACTCGGCGATGGCTCCATCCTAGCCTCATTCACCCACTTCCAAGGAAATACACGAATCCTCACGGTAACCAGGAGCACAGACGGCGGCCGGACCTTCGAGTCTTGGGGCGAAGTGAGCCGCGGCGAAGGCGATTGTGACAACCTGTTCCTGCTAGAGATCGCGCCAGGAACGGTGCTAGGCGCATTCCGCAACCACGATATCGGCCCGAACGGCCCAACACACTTCCGCATCACCGTCTGCCGATCGACCGACGCAGGTAAAAGCTGGCACTACCTATCGCAGGCGGCCGAGAAGAGCCCCCCACACGGAGTCTGGGAGCCGTTCATGCGCCTCGGCCGACAAGGCGAGGTCCAATTGACGTATTCGCTGGAGTTCGCACATAACAACCAGAGCACGATGATGGTGCGGTCATTCGATGGCGGCGCAACCTGGAGTCCACCGAACTGCTTGCACGGCGAATGCGATACCTTGCGCGATGGGATGAACGGCATGGCGCCGACCTACGACAACGGTCGCGAGGCATTGGTCATGATCTTCGAGACAACCTCGTTCGGCACCTTCAATTTGGAGGCGCTGATCTCGTACGATGACGGCCAGACCTGGAGCCATCGCCATCGCGTCTATGTGCCGCCTCAGGGGCATAACGCGGGAGCTCCACAGATCGCCTCGTTCGCAGATGGATCGCTGGCGGTCATCTTCATGACAGATGAGGACCATCCGGAGGTCTCGTGGACGAAGAATGCCTCCATCAAGGTCGTCTTCGCGGGCCCGCCGCAGAACGGCCAGATCTTCTGGACTCGGCCGTCGGTGCTGTGCCCGCATACGAGTCACTGGCCGGGTATTGCGCCCGTTGATTCGCACACCTTGTTGGCGACGTTCGAGTGCGAGGGTCGGCCGAAGGCGAAGGCGATTACACTGCATTGATTGCCGCAGTTTACATGAACCTGGTGACATTGTTGATATTTCAGGCTAGTATTTATCTACGAGATAGCGTAAATTGCAATACTACATGATAACTAGGAACAACAGGTGTCAATACTTAACCGCAAGACTCATATATCCATAGCATTCATATAGTAAACCCACTATTTCCCAACCAACTCAACCAACTCCTCCACACTCTTCATCTCCTTCGCATTATTCTCCCCCACATCCAACGCAACTAACACCCGACTTACACAATTATACCCCGCAATCCCCGTCGTCAACTCCACGATCTCCCGATCCGAGAAACCTTCCGTCTGCAAACGCGCAAAGGTCTGCTCCTGCACCTTCACCGTCTGCGTCATTTCATCCGCATACTGCAGAACCGCTTGTTGCCGCGACGTCAAAGGACTCTGCTCCAAGGCCTCCTTCGCTTTTGCTAGATCCGCTGGTTCTCCCACAGCAGTGGAGGGTAGGGTTCGCACAGCGTGTAGCTCCTCCGGACGAACCCCTCCTTTCAGGGCCAGCGGGGCATGGGCGTTCCATTCGTAGACGGCCTGAGTCAAGACTGCGACGCGAGAGACGGCTAATTCTAGAAGTCCCTGATTGATGACTGTGCGGGTGCGGATGGCGCCTAGGAAGCTATTCCAGCCATCTGCGACCGGCGGAGAGTGTAGCAGGGAGAGATCGAGCGGAATGAGAGGTCGGGGATGGCGGCGGGCGGCGATGCGGGAGTAGATGTCGGCCGTGTCGGGATCGGACGAGGGGGGTTCGGAGGGGGCGTAGGGCAGACGCATGTTGGATGGATAGCTAGTTGAGAACCTGGGGATCCTTGTTAGACGATATACCGTCGCTATATCTGTAAAGAATAGCTCCTTGTAGGTGATATCAACTCACCTACTGTTTGGTCTATTGGCCGTCTTCTGGCTTGTGTTTGTGGTTGTTGGTCTTAGTGTCAGTGGCTTCCGGAGGGGCTGTCGAAGAGGAAAGCCCCTCATTCTTTGAGTCTATCTCGGTGGCTTCCCCATGGCGACTGACGGGGTGGAGACCATCCAGTGGTTGTTCACATAGGGCAGAATATCCTCCTTTGCGTTTATCCGGTCGGCAGAACGAACCGGATATTGCCCTGCAAACAGAACAAACTCTTCCCCTTTTGGGAACCTCGGCCCATGATTCACGCGGAAACGTTCCCGTGATTCTATCGATTCTCTGTTTTCTCCTATTATCCACCGTGGATACAGACGTTTGAACCGCAATTGCATGATATTGCTTAATTTATCGACATTTAATGTATGGACGGCCCAATTTGAGCAAATTACTACATTTTTCGCGCCTTGGATTCAGCCTCCAGACGCTGCAGACGATGACCGAAAGAGCTCGACATAAATCAGTCCTCCTGATCAGTAGAATCATTGTGGTGTATGACAGAACTTCTCATACCAGTCTGCTTCTGAGAGAAACACGATCATCTGTTAGTGAGGCTCGAAGAGCTCGCTTCAGGTCGACCGAGGGAACTCTCGTCCAGAACTCCAAATCTGTCAAGCACATATCGTCGAGAAGGGCATCAGCCTCTCATTACTGGAAGCAAAGCCCTCTCTGTGTAGGCAAAAGTACTTCTGTCATGATAGAGTTCTATTTGGCATCTAACCGTCGTTAAGGGTACTGCAAATGGCCTACGAGCACGCCACTGCACTCTGACTATGAGGATACGGCTAAGAGTTGACAGGGCCATGTCATAGTATTCGATGGTCATGCAAGGCCGTTCAGAATGAGACCCCTTCAAAATATAATTTCTTTTACCTCATCTATTCCAGGTTGCCCGAGGTTGGTTGCCTCGTAAGCCTTCAAGGTGCATCAGTACCCTGTCTAATGATATCCACTATAGCCACCCGACGCAGATTAGTGCTTTCTATAGATTAATCGAAATACACCTCTGTGAACTTGAGCATAGTCAACCCCATGATCATGCGATGGGGATTACTCAGTCTTATGAGGTTCAATGCGAGAATACTGGGCCATTCTGTTATGTTTCTAATTGTCTCGGAGGTATATGACAAAATGCTCCGGAGAAGTTGGCATGTTCCCCACATGAACTAATTTCGGGGTGCTGACGGTCAATGATCCGGACGGGTTCCTGAAGAATTTTCTGAGATGTTATTACTATGCATATGCATATGCACGGTCTTCAACTCTTTCTCCCAGGCCCACTGAATCGCAGGGAACCGTGGAAGAAAGTCACGTAGTACGCGGCCTTGAATAACCCTGGTTCTACCTCCGGATCAGCATTGTGTGCCTGCCTTGAGTATTACTGCATGCACCCTTAGTAAAATAATATCACTATTGATTACTGAACAGGGGTATGTTAATTCGTATTGCATGCTTGTCCCTCTCTTTAAAGCTCTGGCATAGATTGTTCCTGCACGGTGAAGTAAAAATCACCTGAGCATTCCGCTTGATGCATTCTTAAAACACCGATATTACTCCATATAGAATAGGGGATGCAAGATTGCAATATTCAACCTCGGAGTGCCGTGTTTAGTGATAGAGATTTGAACAACCGATACCCGACTTGAATTAAAATGTCTGCTAAAGTCTGATAATCTGTCGATCGCAATCATTACCCGTAAGCAATACTACCCTGATTGAATGCTTAATGAGCCGTGGGGCCGCTAAAGATCGGTGGTTCCTTAGATCCGGCGAATCCTGACCCTTGTCCATGGCTGGTTTTGGTTCATTCTCCCGTTCCTTATAGGGCTTCCATACTGTATTGTACCTGAGGCTGGTGATTCTCCAACCATGTCACAGAAAGAAGGAGATATGAATCTGCACACTTTCTCAACCACACATTGGCTGGCAATGATTTTTAATTGAGTCTATGGAAAGCTGAATCGCATTGGGCTGCTTTGCAGAAACACAAATCGAGCTAAGATTCATTATTACTTGCACCAAGTGGACCACGTAGGCGGGCAGAATCTGTTCCGTGCAAACATTCAGAGGCACTAGGACACTGTGGATCTATTAACTGATCAAGCACGATGACCAGTTTCAGCTGATGTGCTAAACTATTGGTCCAGCTGAAAATTGTCTTAACGCAATCGTGTACTAATTTCCGGTGATGAACCGTGTAGTGACGGGATGCTCCACGGCGCGTTATAAATAAGAAGTGACGATGCCGCATTCATCAGGCTCATCGACGCGATTCATCCTTTCCCACTGAGCGGCAGACATCATGCGGTGGTTCCCCTTGTTCGCGGTGCTCGCGGCCGACATCTGGTCGACAGTCGTTGCCAAACCTCTCCCTCCGACTCAGGACCCTTGGTATGACCAGCCGGCCAATATCAGCGACTATGCACCGGGTGAGGCGATCCGCACCCGACAGGTATCGAATCGGTTGCAATCCCTTCTCCCAGTTCCCGTTGATGTGTATGTTGAGTCGACGCATCAATATCTGTTCCGGACCACGGATAGCTTGGGAAACCCAGTCGCCGCGGTGAACACCCTGATGAAGCCCCGTAATGCCGACCCATCCAAGCTTCTGGCATACGAATTGTACTACGATACGTCCAACCCGAACTGCGAGCCTTCCTACACTCTCCAGTATGATTCGGACCCCGCTGGTCTCCCAGGAATCCTACTCCGGAACAGCAGTATTTCCACTGATACTGCTTTTGTAAGTCCAAGCATGAATATACCCTCTACAATGCATGTTTCTGACCAGTATCCGGCAAAAAAAGCTCGTCGCCTCTCTTAACCAAGGCTGGTGGGTTGTGACCACGGACTACGAAGGTTTGAACGCCCACTTCTCAGCAGGCGTGATCTCCGGCCAGGCAACCTTAGACGGAGTCCGCATGGCTCTCAACGAAGGCCCCAAACTCGGACTGTCCAAGGACGCGCGGTATGCCATGTGGGGATACTCCGGTGGCTCCATCGCAGTCAATTACGCAGCAGAGTTGCAACCAACCTACGCGCCGGAGCTGAACTTCGTCGGTGCCGCGGCGGGCGGCAACATCGCCAATCTCAGCTCCACTCTCAGCACCGTCAACAAGGGACCATTTGCTGGACTTGCTTTCGGCTCCATCGACGGTCTCTCGAAAGCCTACCCCAATGTCTCCGAGTGGCTAGACCGGTCCCTTATCCCGGAGAAGAGAGCGGACTTCCAGAGCCTCGCCAGCAGCTGCCTGATCGGAGAGGGCACGCACGGGTTGCTCAAAGATGTCTATTCTTTCTTCGTGAACGGTGAAGCATCTTTCGCTGAGAAGGTTCCTGTGTCTATCATGCGTCTCGCTGGGCAAATGGGTATCCGAGGGACTCCGAAGATGCCGATGTATATCTACAAACCGGTTCATGACGAAATCAGCCCCGGTGCAGACACCGACGAGCTGGTTGACACGTACTGCAGCGATGGTGCCACTATCGAATACATTCGAGATTTGGTGGGTGGTCATGCTAGCTTGTGGATCACTGGATCGGCCAATGCTCTGGGATGGATTGCGGATCGATTGGATGGCAAGGCGGTTTCGCATCAGGGATGCACCAGCAAGGATGTTATTCTGTCAGATCTCAATGCCGACACTATTCCGTTGATTGGACAGGAATTGTGGTCTGCTTTGAAGTGGACATTAGGGGGGATTTTGGGGCCATTGTAAGGCGTGTTTTTATTCTTAAGGATGATTGTCACCTTGAAACCATCGTGGGTTCATCTTCTTATTTAATAATATAGGTAATAGATAGTCGGAAATAATAATTGAATATAATACCTCCGGTATGATTTATTGTTGTTGACTTGCAATATTCACCTAATTAAATAAAAATATTGAGCATAAGCTCGGCCTCGGGAATACTCCGCATCCGAGAACCGAAATCTTATCTTTTTTCTTCGTTTTGGATCTTTTGATATTCGGATGTCAACCCGGCAAATCCACACTGGTCTTGGCACACGAGGATGTATTATTCATCGATCCTCAGTCTGACTACGCCCTCATCATGGGTAAAGACGCGAGGTCATACCAATGCCACAGGTGTTCAAGAAGCTTCACCCGCTTAGAACATCTTCAACGGCACGATCGTTCACGTAAGTCCAAGGTCAAGACCTTCCGAGTCGCACTCGGCTCCCGTTCCGAGTCACTTATTGACCGCCGCTAGACACCAAGGAGAAGCCATATGTGTGCGACAAATGTCCGAAATCATTCACGCGAAAGTAAGCAGTCGCATTCGTTCAAAAATGAATGCGCTAATGTCTCCTAGGGATCTTTTGGCCCGGCACGAACGCCTGGCGCACAGCTCCCCGACATCGGGGGTAGGCCAAGATGCAACGACGACGACTCCGCCGTCATCCTCTCACCAGGTCTTTGACGGCCTGAATATGCTAGCTTCCGCTGTGGCGGACCAGTCTGTGACTACCACAGCGCAAGGTAGTCACGGTCTCTTATCCGGTGGTCCTGCGCCGTTTCCCCAGCGGGTATCCTCAACGGAAGGAGGTCCCGAGTCGTCGGAGTTCAGCGAGCCATTTGGTGGATTCGGCGCACACACCTACCATGGAGAGGACTTCACGTCCTTTTTTGATAGCATCCCCCTCCCCAGCCACCCATACTCTCCCAGTTACCAGCCACTGCCCTTATTTCCTCCTTTCCATTTTGACCCCCAACCCGTTTACGACCAACCAGAGAAAGAGAGACCGAGCGAGAGTGTCCCAACACCTTCAAGTTCCATATTGCCACGCCATGGGACGCAAATCCCGTCACTTCAGACCGAAGAATCACCGACACAGTATAAACCACGACAGCCCAAGAGTTCACTTTCTGTTTCACCTCAGTGTAGAGAGCGCATTGGTACCCTCCTATCAGATTACTTGAATGTAATCCCAAACCCCTACATCCCTTCCCGCCATGCCCTATCACGCTGCCTGACCGGGTATCTCACCGGGTATCACGAGCACTACCCCATTCTCCATATTCCGACCCTCAACCTTGACTCAAAGTCGTTGCACTTCATTTTGTCCATGGCCACACTGGGCGCCCGATACTGCCGGGAGCCGGAAACGAGCACGGCTCTTTACCAAGTCGCCAAGGCCGTGACGCTCGAGCACATACGAAGAGAATACCAATGGTTGGAGCCCACCAGCGGCATCCAATCTAATCCGCGATTAGCCTCGTCTCCAGCAGCCCGGAATCAAGACCGCCTGGAAACATTGCAAGCGCTCTTGATGCTGATCTCCGTATCTTCCTGGCACGAAAACGACCCACCGTACGACGAATCACTCTACATGCGGAGTTATATGGAGACACTCCTTCGACAGATGGGCCTAAACGAACTCCCCGCGCAAGACGGCTCATGGGAAAGCTGGGTCCAAAGCGAAGAAACGAAGCGAACCAAATTAATAACTCTCTGCTACTTCAACATTCAAACCATCGTCTTCGACCTACCCCCAATGATACTAACCGAAGAAGTCACTCTCGACCTCCCCTGCACAGAAGTGGAATGGCAAGCCACAACGGCGCACCAGTGGCTAAACGAACGAAGCCAAAGCCGCGGCGAACCGAAACTCCAAGACGCACTCTGCTCGCTATTCACCCACAACACGGACACAAAAGGGCGACTAGAGAGTTTCTCCTCGCTAGGCGGCTACGTGCTCATCCACGCCATCATCCAGAGCATATGGATGATTCAGAAAGCCCGCAGACTACCCGGTTTCAAGGGCAACTCGCTTTCCGCATCGGAAGTGAGTTCCCTGGAACTTGCGCTGGAGCATTGGTGCCAGTGCTGGGAGCGCAACAGAGAAGCATCTATCGATCCGTTTAACCCGCATGGTCCATTATCGTTCACGTCTGCTGCGCTGCTCCGACTCGCGTATATCAGGTTGAATGGGGATTTCGGCTCAGCGCGCCGGCTGCAGACGTGGAATCCGGAGGAGATCGCCCGGTCGTTGAAGGAGAATCTATCCGTTGAGCGGAGCGACCGGTTAACGAGGGCCGCGTTGCATTGCGCTCATGCGCTAAGTACTCCTATCAAGCTGGGGATCAACTATGTTGCTCAGACACAGGTGGTCTCGTGGTCGCTGCAGTATGCGTTGTGTTCTTTGGAATGTGCCGTCTTGCTCGCAAAATGGCTTGAAGAAGCTACGGTCGCATCACCTAGTCCGAGCTTGACCGAGCAGGAAAGTAAGCTTCTGGAGTTTGTCATCGAGATGGTGATGGAGGCTCGGCATGGAGTGTCGAGAGAGTGGTTGTTGGCGAATAATACCCGTTTGAGTGCTATTGTTACTCGGCTGTGGGCTCGACTGTTTACGGCGGACTATATCTGGGAATTGGTCGAGTTGATGGGTCGGGCTTTGAACAGCTATGCTAATATTCTGGAAAGCATGCATTAAAGCCAGATCAACAAGCAACTCACGAACATGCCTAGTTTATCTCATCATCAAAATAATACCCATCATGCACGGAGTGTGTCCGGCGTTCAGCGAAACCATGTGGGAGTGTTACAACATCTCAAATCGTACATTACACATGACGTTCAACTGGTAGTATCGTCGCATTAGAGAGTCGGAGCAACGGCTGCCCAGACGAATAATGCGAGCGGATCAATGTCCCCGGTCATCGATGCTTCTTCAAAGTCGACATCCTGTCAGTCATCTGGTAGTCGTATCGCGGCCATAAAATCCAGATTAGACTACTCCTGTCACAAGTTCGCAGCTATATAAGACCTCCGACTACCGAAGCTTTTTGTCAAAGACGTCATGGTACCACCAAATGGAGATCAGAACCTCCCACGGTGAGATCACATTCTACTAATTCGAAGGTTATGTGGATCGCATGCCAGGCTCGCTCAAGCCCCGGAGGTTGTCCCGGGACAGACGCATAATGCCACAGTGCATTAGTGAGCAAATGGAATTGGACGAATGTTGAAGACAGCCAAAGCTTTTAGAACCTTGTCCGTGGGAATTTTCGAACCGCATCCAAGGCCTTGGTAGCGTATATCTGAGGCAGTTTTTCTCCCCATGTTTCTTTCTCGAGCCGGTCTTTCAATTGCAGAAACGCGCAGCGTTGGCAGGTCGACATGTACAGTCCAACTATGTACATATATTGGACGTTCGGTCATTCGGCCCTTTGAGGCCTCGGCGATGTTGAATCCCCGAGCCCGGCTTTAGGGTGCTTATTACGCTCGGTTATGGGCTTACTTCCTTGCTACGGTTGATATTGGTGCGCTTCGGAAATGTTAGTTAGCAAAACCCGAGCCACATCCTTATTACCTTCATCCAGAAGCAAGAACACATCGCATAGACATATATAGTGTTACTTTGAAGTGGGCCTGCTGCTAGATTAAGGGATTTCCAATAGATTTCAACTAAGCCATTAGCCTGCATCCTGCATCCCTCGGTTGCCCCGTTCCGGTAGGTTATCTATACGAGCGATAGCGCCGTCATCCTCAGCACTAGCTTAACTACGAATCGCCGTCGAGGGGTAAATTTTTCTAGATGACGCTTGATGCCCGCAACGTCGCCTGCCCGATCCCGACACCTCTTGACCACGCTTACATCCTCAACAACTGACAGACTTATATCAGATTGCTCAGCTAAAGCGTCGCAAATCAAACATGGATGTCAAATCTGCGAACAATCAGCAACTTGCCCGCCCAAACTTAGGGTTCGTAAAACCCACAGGAAATCCCGAAACGGGTGTCGGAACTGTAAGATGCGCCGGGTAAAAGTAGGTGGCGCATAACTTCCCCCCCCCCTAGGTGATAGGTCCATCTCATTTGTATAGAATTATCAGTGCGATGAGATCCAGCCGGCTTGTCAGCGTTGTCTACGGTGTCATGTGCAACTATGGCAGCGACGCCTCCGATCTGCTCACGGCTCGCGAGATCGAAGGCCCAGGGGTGATCGTCACGGACGCCACCACAACGCTTGAGATAACCGGGAAATGTAGGGGCCATCTGTTCTTCTTCGAACGAGCGCAGACCGTTCTCACCATTGCCGCCGTCCACCAGGACGAGGTGCTGCGACTGGCCTGCACAGTAAGTAGATACCAACAACCGATACTACCGACAGTTGAGCAAGTGACTGAAATCTCACCCTCGTCCTAGCACCCGTATCTAATGCACCTTGTCTTGGCTGTCTCCTCTATGCACAGCCGCTACCGGGACAGTCCGGCTCTAAGCGGGCCAAGTAGCTTCGAAAGCTACCATGTCCCAATGTGCGGCGCTTCCGAGCAAGAAGTTATCACAACCCCTGCGCTCCCAAGACCGCGATCCACTTTAGATGAGAGCCACCCTGCTGGGGTTTATCGCCGCCTCGAGCGTCCCCGCAATGAAGCCCCAAGAAACCTGGCCCCTCAAATCATCCGAAGCAACTGGCTGCGGATGACCGAGGGCAAAATGGCGGTCTGGAAACTCACTAATCCCCTACGACCGGACAGCCTTTTCCGAGCTATGTCTGACGAGTATGCGCAGATGTATGACAGTCCCATATGCGGGGATGTGAACAAAGTGTCCCCCGTGTTGGCACGACTGTGTCGTCTGGGGCCGACCTCGTTGCCGCACATCAATCCCTACTTCACTACTAGACATGCACTCGTCCCAATGCTGGACCCGTGGCCGGGTCAACAGTCGAGGGCCCAGATCCTGGCTTTTACTAGTCAGATGAAGTATCCCTTCAAACGTCTATTACACGCAAGAGATCCTGTAGCGCTGTTGCTCTTGTCATTGTGGTATGCGAAAGCGGGCGAGGTCATATGGTGGCTTCAGTCGCGGGCCAGCTTTGAATGTCAGTCTATATGTATCTATCTCCAGCGATATCATACGGATCGAAGCGACATCCTCGACCTGCTTCCCCGCCAGGATGTAGGGGTCTCTGGTTGTGTTTGGTGGTTTTCGTGTGAAGTAATTATGCCTTTCTAATATACCGTGTTTCGTGTTCATGCTTTATTCAGTTATCTAGTCAAGGCAGTCGCATAGCAACAAGAGAGACCCTAAGTTAAGCCAGCGGCCATACACCAATGTATTTAACCGGCCATATATTCCGATATGGAACAGTATTCCATACCTGTGGCGCTAGTCAGGCGCTAAATTCTTCTCTACCGTCAAATCGACTTGACGACTTGGCATCCAAGTCCCCACTTTCCACCTTTCCTCCACACATTTGGAACACGAAGATTCGGCTTATCATGGCGACGATGCCTGATCTTCCAGATGAGGTTTGGCTCATGATAGCAGACTATCTCGATCGGCCAAATACAAGACTTCCCCTCGTCCAAGTCTGTCATCGATGGCGATCGTTATTTTTTCGACCAGCCTATCACACCATCAGTCTCGACCATGTCACCCTAATCTCCTTCACTAAAGCAGTTCATCTCTATCCAGAAATAACCCCATACGTAAAACGCCTACACATGGGGTATTGGCGTTCCCACAAACGTAAAGACGACGGAGACTCGATTTTCAGCTCTCCAGTCAAAAAGGTGCTCGAGGAAACAGCCCATTCGGAGGAGGAGCGGCAAGACTGGGAACAAGCTCTACTGTCTGATAACGACGATGCGTGGCTTGCTATCCTTCTCATCTCCCTCAAGAATATATCCGACATCCGGATGAATTATCCCGGATGGACAAAATACATCCGTCGGGTTCTGTGTCGCGCGGCAATGCGCGAGAAGCCGTTTGACACAAAGCCCATTCTACAGCAGTTGCAGGGAATTACGGTTGAGGCCATGGACATCAAAGACGGCTATGATGTCTCTGAATTCATGCCGTTCTTCCACCTTCCCTCCATGCGGACCTTTTATGGCGAGGCAGTCAACGAGATGGCGGACGACGACGAAGCTGAGCATCCCGCTATGAAGGCAGCCAGCGGAACCTCGCCAATCACGTCGATCGAATTGGAAGGCAACTCCAATGGGCGCAGGGGAATGGCTAGACTGATCACTTCCTGTGCCAATCTCGAAAGGTTCATTTACAACCATTCTGATCAGGAGTACTGGGGGAGCATGTATCTAGCCTTCCGTCCCAAAACCTTCTACAAAGCCCTTTGCTCCCAGAAACACAGTCTTAAAACTCTATTCATGAATGACACCGGCGATTATGAGGCCGAATATATCGAGTCGGATGATGGCATTGACGATCACCCTGATAATTGGTTTGGATCGCTCGCCGAGTTCACCAAGCTGGAGGAACTGCGGATCCGAGTCGCCAACCTGCTCTGCTTCGACACAAGCTCTCCGGATTCCGGGAAGCGCCTCATAGACATCCTCCCTAGCAGCCTGAGATCTCTTCATCTTGGAAATTACGTCAACCAGCAATTCGATATCCTCCTTGCAAATCTGAAAGAACTTTTAACTTATCGGGAAGCGCGATTCCCTAACCTCTCCAGGATCGAAATCTCGCCAGAGGTATTGGAAGCTTGCCCTCCTAGACCTGGTCCTAATATGCCGCCGGGCTCGACGTACTTTCCTGATGCCTATATCATTCCAGCGTCCGTATACGCTGGGTTCGAACCTCTGGAGGCTCTCTGCGGAGAGAAAAGGGTCGAGCTGGCATTTTCGAAGAGCGGCAATCATCTCTTAACGACAGTCCCAATCGGTTAGCATGGGATCAGTCAAATATAGTAATATCAAACCTACTGGCGCTACGCTATTTTTTACCTCTGCCCCATAGTAATTGTGCTCTATTTGGTGTGTTCTGCATAACCCCCAGCAAACCCGTCCACTTAACCTCTGAATATCGAACACGATTGATCATTCTTTCCACCTAATCCGAGCAAAGCCGGGCCAGACCGGTGAGAAAGAGCGGGCTAGAGTCAGTATCCGTCAGAGGAAGTATCCACTAAGCCTCCTCTAGAACCCATTACCCTCCAAGCATTGCCTGATAACCATCGGACGAGGACCTTCAGTGCGCTGATGTGCCCAACTAATCCACGTATACCAAACCCTTGAATAACACATAATACAATCCCTCGTTGTTTATTCCCAGATCACCTTACCCCCCCAATCCCCTCCATACATGCCAATCTTCACATCCCAAAGTGAAACCGGACCCCAACAAAATCGTGGCGGAGTCGACCTCGCCTCGTCGATCTCACACCACAACGGCGCTATTCCCTCCGGGATCCGGATCGTTGCAGAATCTCAATACAGCCTAGTCACTGTAACCCTAGGGCTTAAAGTTCCCCCATCCCCACGCCGCTAAGCACCAAGCATTGCTACATCGAGAGATGACTGCAGAAACAGTGCAGAAATAGACATGATCCCTTGCATGTAGCGACCAGTAGGCTATGTCGATTAAACTGCGGCCCGTGGTCTGAGGTAATACAACGGTTTTACTGCTTTGGGCGAGGAGGATTGACGGGGGTCGGATGGTCTGAATACGAGGTTGGGATATCTATAAATACTGGGGGGTTTCTTGGGAATTGGGGGGGTTTTTTTTCAGGCAATCAAAAGAAATTCAGAACAGTTTCAGGATTTTGAGAAGATCACTTTTGCAAGAATCACCGATCATTATGAAGTTCTTTTCTACTATCCTCGTTCTCGCAGTCGCGACTTTGGCCGTGGCGAACCCAGACAATATCATCGAAGAGCGGGCTGGATGCTCTCAGAAGGGCAAATATTGCAATGGCGGTACCTTCCTTTGCTGTGGAAAGATGAGGTGCAAGAACATGGTGGTGAGTGGTTGTCTTAGATGACTATCTCCAAGATTGGGTGTTGGGATTAGTGGCTAATGAGCGCTCTGTTTAGTGCGTCTGAGATGACGAATCAAGGAAGCGATTGATCGATGAAAGTCATGTGTTAACAGATGTTGGACGTGAGAGAAAAGCTATTGGAGGTCGTGCGATTGGGGACTCTGTGGTATCAAAGATTACATTTAGATCCCCAATATGCAGACCCTTTCGTACTCATGCTGGGACGTCTATAGCATACCATATGATATTTTCGCACATTGCCTTCAACCAAAAACATACTTGCTAGGCCACTAGAAAGCTTTGGAGTCTTGATGACTGGACTCCTCTCTGTTTGACACTTTCAGAGTCGAGTTTGTGACCCGATCAGTGAGCAGGTTGGCAATCCCTATTGCAAGATATCTGTACTCGCCATAACCTTCACGGGAGGAGGAGACTAGGGTAGATGTCACTTCCTGTCCAAATAAATTAGATACGGTACCACCATGACTGTGCTCACAATCTAGATATTGAAAGGAATTCATAGCATCTTGAGAGGTTACTTAAGACTAGAATCTGGAGACGGCGGAAATTTGGAAATAGTGGACCGCGGTAAGACCTGAGTTGAAGCATGTTGAACGTTCCTTCCAGCTAGACAGGCTCAAGTAACTGGCAAGATCGGCCTAGTACTACTGACGATTCTGCACTATGTTCCACTTCACTGATCGGGAGAGATAAGTGACGGATACTAGGCAGGCCTGCAACGAGCTTGTCAAAGTCACGGGCAGTGCTGTGGAAGTCTTCTTTGTCTATTCTGTTTTCCCTCCAAGTCAAGTCAATATCAGGTACAAAGTTAATGAGAGAGGCCCACAAACGGGTTGCGCACCATTCGACAGCGGTTTATCAGATTTTCACATGGGGCCAAATGTTCAAAACTCTCCCGGCCAGCCTGACCTCTCACTCGTTCTGCTTGTATTGTGATATCCGTAAGAAAAAGACATATTGGGATACTTCAAAGAGAACAAAGAAACAATCTTAGACGTAGCAGGTGTACAGACCCTCCCGGCTGTCGTTGAGTTTTGACAGTCTCCGAGATCGACGGGGCAGGCGACAATCTGCAGGTCCCAGCTACTGTGGAGTACCTCAGTTATCGAGAAGAAGAGTAACACGTTTAAGATAGCAAAGGATCCTCCCCCCCCCAGAAAAAAAGGCAGACAATCCTTGCTGCTCGCCATCCCTGCTCCCTCGTCCAGTTAATGTAGAGAGGAGTGGCGCCAGCATCACATCAGAAAGGTACACAGCAGAAGGCAGCCTATAGCTGAAAATGGCTCGTTGGGAAGCCAAAACGGGTCTTCTGTTGTGACGTTGAAGAGCGAACGAAAGAGGATCTGAGAAGGATAGCGAGCGATGAGGTAGGTAGTAAAACAAGGTGAATACACAACTTGGAGTCAGGGCAACCGACTTCCAGTGCTGCAATCTAGCATAACAAAACATAGACAGCCTTCCGAATCATTCACTTAAGTCAATGCGCTAGATTACCCCAAGTCGGGCACTTGGATAGTTCCTTTCCTTCCTCAGCGAGAATCAGACATATTAGCGAATTCTCTATGCTAGGTCACGATCATGGCAACCTTGCGATGACTTGTCTACATCAACAACACCTACTTTCTCCCTCTTTCTCCCTCTCACGTTCTGGTTTCTCTATTCCTCGACAGCAGAAGGAGCTTCCTAGGGCAATCTTTCGCCTCTTTTCTCTGATCCGTCACCGTTCCCTGTCCTCCTCTTCTACCCGGTGTTCTGTTTATAACAGAACCCGTCCTCCCCTCCACTGATATCTTAGAAAGCCAGCCATAACTAATCTTGTAGGCTTGTCCGGAAACTGTGTACCCTGCAGAAACCGGCCCCTCCTCCTATCGCCGAAGGATCACGGCGGCAGCCGGATCCTGTAGGCCGGTGATAGTCAAAGGCATACGGCAAACGCGGGGGCCCTGTATACTATCTCCGTGCAAAGGTTCTTGGATTCCTCGATCTATCTCACAATGTCTTTCCCCATAGACCGACTGTCGACCGAGATTTTCCTGGAAATACTGAGCTACCTACAATACAGTGGCCAGATCCTCAGAGTCAGCAATCACTGGCTGGAATGTGGTATTTCTTTCGTATGGCAAGATGTGCACTGGTACCACCTCCATGACGTATGGCTTTTCCATCGTCCGGTTTATGCCGCGCATATCAGGAGTCTAAGCGTCGGGCCAACGAGTTGGTCTAGAATAGCAGAACTCGACAACCTGGAATTCCCGAAGCTGACGCAGCTGAAGATGGAGGAAGGCGAACCGAGCACCTGGACAAACACCCTTCTTCTCAAACCGTTTCTGCGAGCCGGGATTCGGGCAATTGATTTTGAAGGCGAAATTGACCCAGAGCTGCTCTTGTATATCCACAGCCATTGTCATCGGTTGCAGAAGCTATCGTTGCGCTGGCCGGGACAATCTATTACTGCAGATCTTATTCTCGAGACTCTAGAGGTCCGTCCGTGCCTCACCGATGTCTCGCTACACGGGATAGACGTGAGTCCCAGTGATGCCTGTGTTATTTTTGAAAAGATATCCCGCCTTGATAAATTGATGCAACTTGACCTAGACTTCAAGGGTTATCGGGGTTTCGTTGAAGAGACCAAGGTTACGAACCCCTTTAAGGCACTTCAAAGCTTGTCACTCAGCATCACTTGGGTCGCAGTGCCACTGCTTGTCCCCATAGTGCCACGGATACAAGGTCTCGAACTGTGTTTGAGTACCACCGGGGGTTATTATTCAACCATTGATAAGACTGCCCTCCGGAGCCTTTCAAACCTAGAGGAACTGCGCTGTTTGAAGGTGTCCATGAACAATACTCTGGAAATCTCCAGGAACGGCCTTGGGTTCCTCAACAGCCTGAAGCATCTAACAGAGCTAAGACTCCTCGGGGACATCAAACCTGTGGGATTCGAAGTTAGTGAGTTAGAAAGCCGTTTTGCGGATCTGCCCAACCTACGTATCCTTGAGCTCCTACTCCGCGGCTTGGATCTTACGACGATCTCTCTAGCGGTGTTGGGCAGATCCTGCCGGTGCCTGGAATTATGCTCTCTACCCGGAGAGTTCAACATGCTACAACTAAGCTGTTACGATGCGCCATTATTCCCGCGGCTCAAGTTTCTCTGGGTTCCAGAGTTTAGCACAGTGATTGTCGATCAGGAGGGTAAATGCACGGAGGATGAATGGCCGTGAGCAAAGCATTTCTATTCTAGATCCTGTTTGCATTGCTTTAACCATCCCTTAGGATACCGCACCCCCATGCCTTCCAGATTGATAGACACTTTCCAAAGCTAAGAGACATCGGAATTCAAGGGCGGTCGTCGCGGGACGAATCACCCTACCACTGGGGCGACGAGACCTTCGCGAGGAGCGTTAGAAAAATTTGGAAAAACATGCCCGGACGGCCACCATATTACTGTCCACTTAAGCATCAATATGAGCGTCATTGTTCGGAGTGTCAAAGGTTCTGGAATGAGGACGGGATAGGGTTTTACATGCTTTAATGCGAGAGTTTGCGCAAGTGTTGCTAGCGTATTGTAGCGAACTCGAGGACTAATATCCAAGAGCGAGGTGAGATATCTGTTTTCTCAAGGCCACATGGCATCTTCTAGACGATGGTCTCGCGCGTCTCGAGGCCGAGTCCTTCTGGCAACAGTAAGTGGTATCTATGTCTGTGTCTCAATCCAAGGGCTCCAGAGCCTGTTCTGAGTGCGCCGCTTATCTACCAGGGGTAGATCAATTATCACAGGGACATCTATACGGAGTACTCTAAATCAATACGTAAATACCAAGTAAGGATAAAACAACCGAAATCCTCAAGTCTGCCGTATTGCAGACGACAAGAGTCGAACGGAGTTTTCAAAATAAACTTATGACATATTAGTACTAAAGACGCAATAACAACGATAACTCTAATAGAAGTGCGTCCTAATCAAAGTCCCGAACCATTCTAAATTAAAGCACCAACCGGGGCCCATGGTACTTGCTACCCTCCGTAGCAAAAGCATTGAGACTCTCCTTCGTCCGCTTGGGGAAGCCCTCGAAGGACCTGGCGTAAGTGGCAACCGAGTGGGCGACAAGCTTGAGTGAGAGGCAAGTTAGCAAAACATAAATCGAAATGAACGTACTTGTAAAAAGTGTTCTTACCTTGGTATTCCATTCCCACGCAGTCAGATTCACATTGTCGACAGTATCGCACAGCTGATGATAGCAGGGGTCATACCAGTCGCCGGCCACACCACCGAACATTGTCTGTTCCTCCAGAGTCTTGATGCCTTCAGCTCCAGTGGCAATACCACCTCCTGGAATACCGTGACGGATAAAGGCATCGTAGTCACTCCGGCCATCGAATGGGATGTAGGTGTAGTTCAGGTCATGAGCATCATAAAATTCAGTGTACAGATCGCGCAGCTCCTCCGATCCAACGGGGTTGACAGCGTTCGTGGCGTTGTAGACCTGGTACGCAAAGTTCGGCGAGCCGAGCATATCGTAGTCCATGAAAAGCCGGATCTTGAGATTTTCCTCGGGAGTCAGGACGGAAACATAGTAATCCGACCCAAGAAGACCTTCCTCTTCACCCGCCCACCAAGCGAAACGCACGCAGTTGTTCACCCGGTATTGGGTCAGCAGAGTGGCGAGCTCCAGAAGTGTCAAGCTACCGGAGCCATCGTCGTTAATACCCGGTCCCTCGGCCACGCTGTCACTGTGGCCTCCCAGCATCACACAGTTCTCAGGATCGCCCTCCGTAGTCTGGGCAATGATGTTGGTTGTGTTGATGATATCGACCCTCGCGTCCATATAGGCCATAGCCTCGACCATCTCGCCCTTCTTCAGTTTCTTGAGGACCGGCGCGGCATCCTCATCAGACAGACCCCAGGTAGCAACGTTGTCGGGTGTAGGAGTTCCCAGTGTGCCACTGAGGGAACCCTTTTCGTTGTTGTATACCACAGCCGCGACGGCACCAGCTTTTCCGGCCAAGTCCGACTTGGTACCGAATGGACACGTACCACGGCTAATGAATGCAACAGATCCAGAAACGTCGGACGGGAAGTCCGACGCCTGACATCCGAAGTTGGAAACAGCAACCACCGGTGCATGTACGGGCTCACCGTTCTTGGTGGGCGGTGTCAATCCCATCGGCGTTGCCGACTTGGGGATGTCGTGACCGAGGACGAGACGGGATTCGAAAACATTGCCGGACACTGCAGGGAAGGACTGGTTCGTGATGGAGTAATAATCGCCCAGCTTGGCGACTTCGGAGTAGATGTAATCGATGGTGCCGAGGTGACCTAGAATGATGGTGTTATGTCAACGATCATGGAGGAATTGAATGAGATCAGCTGCCTATGTGTGTGTACCTTCGCTTCCGATCACCCGAGTCGGGTGGTTGTACTCCTCCTGCCCTAGTTCTGCGATCTCGTATAATTCTTTGGCTCTCCTGAGCAGGTTCTCTGCTTTGATCTGCCTTTGCAGTGCCAAGGAGCTCACCAGCTCCTTGTCTGCGGTGATGGAAACCTGGGATTTCGGGGACTGTAACAAGGGTAGTTGAAAGGCACCTACTTCCCCCAGAAGAAGTAGGGTTGGAATCGGTAAGCCCGACAACTGTAGTCGCATAATGGCGTTTAGTTGGTCAGGATGAGAGGTAGAAGTGTCGTATTAGGGAGAGTGATGATGGGAGGAGTCACACCGGCGGTGGACGTTCAGCTCAGCTCAGCTCAGCTCAGCTCAGCTAAGCTGCAGTAGGATAAGATCCTCCCTTGCTTCTTATCGATCGGACTGTTTATCCAGGTGGCTGGATACGGGTGACTATCAGCCGCGCGATAAGCCGATAAGATAAACAACAACCAATTCATACTGTATGTAAGGGTATATCCATATAGGTATGGGAATCAATTTAATGATGATAATATGTCGCAGAAAAAGCGCTGTATATTTTGTAGGTCATTGAGGAAGAGACAGAAAAAAGTATCAATTTTTACATATTGAGATAAGATATATATCCATGCCGAGGTACGGAGTTACTACGGAATAAAAGCACGGATTTATATAAACCCCTCCCCCCTTCACGAATTATTTAGATAGATGTTCAATAGAACAGGTCTCAAGCAATCAATAAGGCATTTAGAAGTTACACAAGTAGATAAGAAACTGATTTAAAATATCATTTCACGGTGAAGAACAGGACGCATCTGCAAAAAACAAAAAAGAATTGACCTACGCAGGATTCGAACCTGCAATCTCTTGATCCGTAGTCAAGCGCCTTACCATTGGGCCAGCAGGCCAATTGTTGAAAATGTAAGAATTATTTATAGTTATTACCCAGATTTGTGTGAGAGGGTTGCCGTCATCATTCACAAGGCACGCAGCTGTTTGCTATAAAGACTGCTTCCCTAGGGTAAAGTGTTAACACCGGAGGAATCTTAAATAGAAGATCTATCTACACTGCTAGTCTAGACTCCGGGTTTCATTTCACACCCTTGGTGCAACCCTGTTCATTGATCTGATATTCTGTGGTATCTCAGTCGACCCTTAAACCAAGATATTGTCGTCTTAGATATTGTATAGACTTGCTCTGATGTATGAAAGCTTTGCGCAAAGAAGGATAGGTTAGGTTAACGGATAAGCAAACAATGGACTTCTGTCGGTAATAAATCCCTTCGCTCCCCCAAAGATTCATTGTGAGATCCCTTATATCCCGGTGGGATCAGGGCGAGGTGGGATGAACGCACGGTCCACCGGGTGCCTCAGGTGAACTTTGGTGATAGCTACCAATACCGCCTTCCTAACCTAGCCAGCCCTATGGAGCGCCGACTTCGGTTGGCGGTCGGTTTGTGCCCCCGCCTGTTGAGGTGGGGGAATCTAAATTGTTCTGTCATATCAAAAGCATCTTGACTACAGTCAACAATTACTACCAGCCGACAGATTTCTACGTGATCACAATGCCTTCACTTCAAGAGAGCAAGCTCGCCTTCATTGGCGGTGGCAACATGGCCTCCGCCATCATCGGAGGTCTCGTGAACCAAGGCGTCCAGAAGCAAAACATCTGGGTTTCCGAGCCGTGGGAGGTCAACCGGGAGAAGATGGCCGCCTTGGGAGTGCAGACCACTACATCGAATGTGGAAGCTGCGAAAGACGCTGATTTGGTCATTATTGCGGTTAAGCCTCAGGTCACCAAGGGCGTGTGCGAGGAGCTGGGAGCCGCCTGGTCTCAGCGCGCCAGCTTGCCTGCGGTTGTCAGCATAGCCGCGGGCATCACCCTCGATAGCTTGGTCCAATGGCTCAAGACTGGCGACGGAAAAGATGCGCATGTTGTTCGCGTCATGCCGAACACCCCAGCACTCGTCGGCGAGGGTGCCTCCGGTCTCTATGCCGGCAAGAATGTGACCTCCGAAGAGAAAGACCTCGTCAATGCTCTCCTCGGAAGTGTCAGCAAAGCCACTGAGTGGGTGGATAAGGAAGAACTTCTCGATGTTGTCACAGGTCTGTCTGGTAAGTTAATATTGTCGAACACTTTGTGCCCCACGCGAAGAACGCGCATTGACGTTACTACAGGATCGGGACCCGCCTACTTCTTCGCCATGGTGGAGCATTTAGTGGCCAGTGCGACAGCCCTTGGTCTGTCGGAGGAACAGGCCACTCGGTTGGCCACGCAGACCTGTCTCGGTGCCGGCAAGATGTTGGTCGAGTCATCGGATAGCCCAACCCAGCTGCGCAAGAACGTCACCAGCCCGAATGGAACCACACATGCTGCCCTCCAGACTTTCGAGTCGCTGGGATTCAAGGAGATCGTGGATAAGGCTGTCAATGCGGCGACCTCTCGTGGGGCCGAGCTGGGAAGTACCCTTGGAAAGCAATAGACGCTTCTCTTATTCGCGGCTTGAATGTCTAAGTTGTGTTGTTGGAGAGCCTCAAACTTTGTAAATCACACCAGCAAGTATTAAACGACGGATTGTAGAGACGAAAAAGAAATGTTTCAATGATGATTAACATATTAAATACTCTTATTCCTAAGGATATATCCGCACTGCTACCTGGCTTTACCCTTAGGATTCCTCTTTCTTTTAGGACCTTTACTACGATGTGAACAGTATGTGGAAGCTGTGAGACAGCGGACAAGATATGTTAAAGTGATATATTGTGTATAGAACGTGACAACACTGGGTACAATCTAAATGCGCCGTACAGTATAAACCACCTAAGTCAAAGTATTCGCATGTCTTGAAGAGGGTTGCGATAAAACTAACATATTGCTGAACAAAACCTTGAAAGAAAATATCTAGTAGAAGATCTTCCTTAACGCACATAACACGTCTCGTAGAAGACACAAACCAAGTATCTGACCCAGAAACGCAGCCCCTCCAGACCATGTCAACCGTAGATATCTCTTAACGTCGTCATCATATTGGAAGAATCCAAAGTATAGCACTAGCAAGGATATTCTCCACCCCAAGTGTGAAATACATCCACGGTAATTTCGGATCGACAGTTAGCGACGAAACAGTCTTGGCTAATAAAGCTCACGCTGACACAGCTGATAGATACACAGCCATGATCAACGACTTCATTGACTTAGGGGCCTGTGTATAGGGCATACTCGATACCCGTCACGGTGAATAGTATCTCAGAGACAGCAACCAGTATATAGGCAGGTGCCTGGAGGAACACAGAAACCCGATTCGAAACCTTCCCACAGAGGTAACAAACTATTACAATACCTTGCTCTAATATATAAGCGTATCTAAAGATTATCCGCATGCCTGCGCATCCTTGTGTTACTTCTCTATATAAGGCTCGGACCTCGCTATATTGTGCTTACTGAGATGGCCAGTACCCGGCACGACAAGGGTACATCTGAAGAATTGCCCATTTGGCTTATTTAGTATCTTTTTGTGGATAGAGTTGTTGGCAGATGCTAGCAACCCAAAGAGTGTACGCCTGGAGAGCTATACTTGGACATAATGCAAGCAATTCACCCCCTAACTGCTAGCCACTAGGAGGTAGAGATACGATGTGGAATCAGATGGCTGGAAAAGCCTTTGTTCGGTGAAGCTAAATATTGCCCGGTAAGTGCTGCTTTCATTGTTCTTGCAAAGTTAATACATGATTTAGCGGAGGAATTGCATATCCTACTGGGGGCGATGTTGAATAGAGAAATGGTCTCGAGGACAAATGATGACGACTACTGCCCCAGTTATCGTCCACATTCGATATATGAGTGAAATATTGGTCAAGGCATCATGAAGCGGGCAGCATTGAGCGGGTGGGAGTTATTTAGTCTAACCAAAGGGACAGGTGAGTCGTCTGGCAAGTGAGAGCAATAACTTCCTGACTCACCTGGTTTGTAAGTATTTCGTAAGTAGGAAACTATATCGATCGTATAACTGGTGAATGTCGATTCAATTGAAGTTACATACGTATCACTTGCCTACTAAAAGCAAGTGCTACAGTGCTAATCAAGCATTTGTGCATAAATGATTGGCAGTTATGGAAAGAAAAGTGATCACAACTTTTCTTGTCATGCACTATATAGTGAATCCATCCGTGCATTTCCAGACCCCAAAGTTGGAGGCAGGGTATTCCCAGCTCCGGAAATGGAAAGAAAGGGTAAACAGGTAACAGGCCATGTTATGCGAAAGTTGAAGCTGCTAATAGAAGGATGAACACCTCATATTCCCACGAAAAGCTGTGGATTTGAAGGTACACACATGCGACCAATTGGAAAAGGAGAAAGGTCTTGTATTACGTTTCTCCTTCAATTAGAAGGATCATACAACCCTCATTTCCAAGCCATAACGACTCTGGTCTCGATTAACCGTTCACTGTACCGGCTACCGACGGCCGCTGCAGACCCATGCAAGCCTCAGAGATACGTAAGATGCCCGGGTTGGGGATACCAACCGGTGCTATCCAGCACCTGCTCTACCAGATGCTGAACTTTACCATACACGGTTCGTCGACGCCTATTGGCCTTAACCTCAATACTGTCCACGCTCCTTCACCCTTCACTGGCATGCCACTAAGTGTGGTACAAGTGAGACCTCATGCTGACCATGATACCTTTAGCACGACGTAACGGTTCGACAGCATACACCCGCAGCGCATCTTGCGTATCTGACTATCTAGAAAGGATGGAGCAGTGGCTCTCCTTACCCCACCTGGCCACGCGACCCGTTTATTCGCATTAAACCACTTAACTCCGTTTCCAGTACAGCATGCAGAATGACAAAGGGATAACGACAACATTCCAACAAACATCGAGTCAATGTGTTCTTTTCCTCGCCACATGTGAAGGCTCGAATTTTCCAGTGTGAAGAGCGTCGAGCACTTGCAATGTGCCTTTCCACGGGGCAGAGACACAGGTCCTCTCACCTGAGGTGAAAAACGAAGAAGCTCTATATAACTTCAACTCCAGTCTCACAGCTCCGGGGGCATAGCGGATACATGCGAAGATCGGAAGGAATTTTGGTACCTCTTGGAGGTCCCACTGGCAAAGGCAACTCGGAGCAACAAGCCAGTTTATATCACTGAACTGCTTAATCTTAAGGGACCCGCAAAACGCACCGAGCTACGACTTGAAGCACATAACGACTTCGGACAACTGAGAAATGATACCGAACTGCAAAGAATTTGCGAGGCAGCCTCGACGAATGAGTGGTGGCATAGGCTTAGCATCCCGAGATAATTTGCCAGGCACTGCGAGTGGAGCATTTCAGCATCGCCATTGCTGAAGGAAACTACGTCAACACCAAGAATGACACCATTAACGAGGCTACCAAAGTGCTCCAGTCGCTGACCGCCCAAGGGTACAAAAATAGAGGGCACCATGTACAATGATAGGGTGTTGTTGGGCATCTGCCGGCAAGAGGAGCGTCCCTTGCGTCTCTATCGGGGATGCAACTTGGTCCTAGGGGGCAAGGGTTTCTTTACCCCCCAAAATGCCGGGGAACATGCCATCCAAAGCGAGAAAGGAAAGCTTTCCGATTGGGTCGCCACGGTTACAGAAGATTCTCCGAAGTGGAAGGAACTAGTCGATGCCCCGATTCACGCCATCCTCTTGAACGAGGTGAAGCCGGAAGAAATCATTCAGATCCACGAAGACGAGGTGGCTGTTCATCGGGTATCCAACTCCGTGCTATCCAGACCGCACTTCTCTATGCTACCCGGGGGCTAACTGAGTACCTGGGGGCGACGTGTTTTGATGACAGATGCTGAAAGTTTGAGGGGCAGGAGACCCAAATATCTGTTGAGGCCGTTGAAGTGTACTGTACGCAGGCTACATCTGTTAAGCTTTCGAAAGTCTACCTAGTAGTCCTCTCGTGGATATAGAACTGATGATATCATGGATTTAGTCAACAGCAACATGTTGCGATGTTCCGTTTGAAATAGTACAAAAAGACTTTGTAGACTCTCTCGGTCATCGAATTAAAGATTGAATCCCACGGGCCGAAACCCACCGATGAAATCACTTCAGGCTGTTTTCAGTATAGGTAGTGTCTTCTTCATCCCTATCCTGTATACCCTTGACGTCATTCATTCGGACTGCGTTCAGCGATTTTAGATCATGGACCATAAGTTAATAGTGGACATGGTATCTCTATGTCCAAACATTTACACGGCGACGTACACCACGTTGCTCCAGGATCGAGTCCGGGAATCCTTAACAAATGCATAAAATCATTCGGGAAGTTGATGACATAAAGAAACCGATTTAAATAACATAACTATCGCTGTGTTTAGCTTTCGTAAGTTTGGCAAGCTGCGCAGTAAGTCATTACTAAAGGTAATGATATTGCCTCTCAGAGGTGTAAGGGATTTTTTTATAAATAAAAAGGCGATTCTTATTGTAGTAGTAGTATCCATTAACCCGATCTAGCTAAGCAAACAGTCTTCTGTGCAGGTGTTCCCCATGCTTTACATGGAGCTACCCTGAGAAAGCGACGTACTCTCATACTAAATTTCTGAACCCTCAAAATCAATTATGATTTCCAATACGAATACCTGATGGTCTGGATTGTTTTGCGTACTGATTGAGATTCGAGGCTGGGGCCGATGCACGGTGGGCCTAACTCTTGCTTCGTCAAGCCTAGCCTGTAGGTTGTTGCGATAGCAGATCCAGCCCGTGGTCTACGGTTTTGACCATCGAGCAGATAGCACCGGCAATGTCAGTGAATGGTTTCTTCTGACCCGAGTCGAGCCCATCGACCAAACATCCCGTGGACATCCTGCAGCTGTGTACGACGTCCATCTCCGACTCTTCCTGATCAGAAGGACCAGGGCTCCCGCCCACGAAACCGCCTTCTGGGCCTTCAACAGTATGCTTCTCGAGACCGTTGAGCCCACCGGGCTGAGACGCTCCCTTAAGGGTTTGGGACCCGCCTCCAGATTAGTGACTGGGGCGTTCCACGCCTTATCATCAGTAAACGTGATCGTAAGTTTCTATCTCATATGGCGCGAAATATTCAGTGGGCTTGGTGTATCCATGCCCTAGTCCACCGCTTATCATCCGCAAACAGACGGTCAGAGCGAATGGGCTAACCTGACCGTCGATATCGCATTACGCCATAACAAGCTGATAAGGCCAGTGCTCAAATAGAAATCCAGTGCTATTGTGGGGTAATCATGTCGAATCGTATGATGTTCCCGCGAGAACCCCCGGTGTCGATTCCTGCATGTAACACTCCTAATTAGAGTCGCCCTATATAAAATTGGTGCTATTGCTTCGTATGTCTTGTACGCACCTAAATAGCGCATTGGAGCAGTAAGTGTCGCTGAACTTTGAAGCCAATAAGGTACTTTGACCACATCGCTAAACTCTTTCTGCGCCGCTAAAATGGGGTAGGATCGCCAGGGACATTTAGTCCGCCCCACTTTCCAGCCCCACAGATCTCGGGGTTCTTGGCGTCAGGTGGTAACATAGTCAACAAATCGTGCAAGTTTAGTGGATGGATTAATCTTGTCCTTTCCCATTTTGCCACGGGCTGTCAACGGGTTGTGTATTAAGAAATTTCGTCGGGTACGGGCAGCCGGGCTTAAACCAACCCCAAGGCCAAACCCCACCAAGTACGTTATTACCGATCAGTCACGCCGGTGATCCATTAATATCCGACATACATCTACTATAATATACGATATATGCTAGGAACTTCCTAGTTTGCCGTAGTAACTTAGAGCTTTTACTTGAGATACGTTTCCAAGGGATAGAGGATCAACTCGCGGTATAGCCCAACTCGCGGGCTGGGTCTTAGACAACCAAAACCCCAGTCTCGATAGTGGTAATACCTAGCATACTGAAACGGTCGTCATAGGAGACTATCGAGCGAATGCCGACTAGTTATCCGATGTCCCCTCCGTGGCCGACAGGGCAGACTCTGGGTGCCTAAATTTGACAGATGTAATCAGTTATGATTTATAGTATCATATCCGTAGGCCCCCTTCTCTGGCATTCCCGACCCTCTGTCACCCGACGGACATTGTGAAAAAGGTACTCACAGCGAGGTATACAATAAACATTACTATACGAGTTTCACATCGAGAGAAGATAAACAGTAACTGAAATGACAGAAGACAAACCATCAACCCCAACCGCTGCAGAGAGCTTTCGACTCCTGAATAGCCAGGGCTTTCCCATGAACTATGGATATCGCGAAGCGAACCGTCTGAACCTCCAGCACTTTCTCTGGAGAGAAAGCTTCCAATTCAGCATCCATCCCTCCATTCAACCCCGGCTCACTTCTAATTCTTAGAATAAAGCCAATCTCAGCATTGCTGATGTCGCCTGTAGTACAAGCCTTTGGTTGATAGATGTTGCACGCGAACTGCCTCAGACAAATCTCGACGGACTGGACATCTGTCTGACCCAAGCGCCTCATCGACATTGGTTACCATCGAATATCACACTTTTTGAATGGAATGTTTTCGATGAGACCGTCCCTTCAGAGCTCGTGGGCAAGTACGGCCTCGTCCATGTCCGCTCACTGGCCCTCGTACTAGCGGGGAAGGACCCCAAACCCGTCATTCGGAACATTTACCAGCTTGTCAAACCCGGCGGGCACCTGCAGTGGGAGGAATTGGACTACAAAAGCATGTGCGTCAAGCAAATTGACCCGGCAGTGGAGGCGCCGGCCCTCGAAGAGCTTGTCAAGCTGCATTATTCAGATGGGTGCCATGACTGGACGCTCGCCCTGCCGCAGTTGCTGAATAAGGAACGGTTCCAGTATACGCAAGAGGAACACTTCGACAACAAGCACGAATTGGTGCGCGCATTTCATTATCAGCACTTATTGACAATGGATAAGTTTGGGTTGACGATTATTCGCATGGGGAAGCCAGAGGTGGCCGCTCAGCTTTTTAAGCTTGTACATGATGCCACCGAAGAACACGGTCGGGGTGCATCATTGTCTATTCCGCGTCTTGTTGTTGTTGTTGTTGCAAATAAACCCCAAAATCACTAATTAGGCCTTATGGTAGGATATGGAATCCAACGCATGACTTAATTTGACTTTCTGATAGGTGGAAAGCCTGTAACCGTCATAAGATGCGTAAAATGGACATAGGTACTTTTCTTAGCTGATATCTTGGTGTTATTTTGTGTCAACCCATCGGCTAAAATTAATGCACCCCCTAAGATGTCTTTACAACTGCCGTATGTCACTCTGCTCTAAATTGCTAATATAAGGCTGTTACATAAGGCTGTTGTATGTTGTAGAAGGCATTATAGAGGCAGCCATAGCAGGAAAGGTCATCAGACCTAGGCTGAGAGTATAAAGTATATAAAGGATTATTTTACAGCTGCAAAAGATCAACAGCACAGGCCCTATAATTTGTTGATAAATAGAGCCCTTATACAGTTACAATTGTATAGGGAATTAGGGGGTTTTTAGACTATTCAAGGCAACTCCCATACAGCAGAAATAATACCCGTAGCACGATATTTTATTACTGCCAAGAGTCTAGGGACAAACTTAGTTGGACCCCCTACAAAGCGGAGGCATGATGAAATTGAATGGCTGCTACAAACGATATCGAATCTCGAAATCGCAAGGAATCCACGAACAAACCCTCTCATATACACCTTTCGAGCTGTCTCACAGTTTTTGACACCTATCCTCTTTCGAAATCACACCCTCTGTTGCTTTTTACAGAATGAGAACACAGGAAGAGGTTCTGTCTCTTGACCTCGGGGAAGGTGACTTTCTTTATCGAATTCGGAAAGATTCGCGGAGTGTGTATGTTTCTGTGCTACATGAGGATACAATACCACCAGGGTGCCGGACTGAGAGCTTTCGAGTTCTATCAAAACTAAGAGGCGTCCTGAGGTGGGATGAAGATTGGACCACCCTTACCGTTCGAAAGAGCTCTCAGGGGATTGAAAGCACCGTCGATGAGTTTACACCACACTCCTTGAACACCAATGCACTCAGTTTCCAACATGCCATCTACTTCAACGTTTAAGATTTAACACCATTATCTCGGATGAGCCATCGTATCTCCCGAGTGATGCTGGGTGACCAAACATGGGTCCTGAAAATTGCTGGGTTTAAACATGAGGTCCCAGCCCTATAAAGAGAAGTTTCAGTATACTCTACGTTGATGTCATGTGGCTTACCCTTTGCCGCAAAGTTCTTTGGATATGGCTACGAGGAAGTGAAAGATCGAACGATTGGGTTTTTGATGGAAGATGTCTCAGGGAGACCGCCAGATATACAAGACCTTGAAGACTGTAAGATAACTGTTCGCCTGCTTCACAAATCTGGCATCATACACGGAGACCTCAGCAGATACAACTTTCTTATGACAGACAACTGTGTGAATATTTTTGATTTGGAAGTCTCGACTATGCAAGGAGAGGTGCAGTCAGTGGAAGCTGATAATGAAATGAGCACCCTTGCCATTAATTGCTAGCAAGAAAGCTATAAGCAACCAAAATATCGAAGCTGCTGAGCGATAAAAGACATACACCCAACAGCGAATCACTGGCCACTGATCATGTTTGTCTGACGTATTCCGCCGTTGACCTCTGAAGACATATATTCTTCAAAATTTTCACGTGTAATTCCACCTTTCTGATTTTGAAGTTTACTAAGTCTGTAGTAATAATTCGCTTTAAAATGTTTTTTTTAATATAGTATCTAATACCTCTGATCTAAATACATTATCATCAAGAAGTAGAAAGTAATGATCTAGTGCTAAGTTGATAAGACTCAGCCAAATATTCAGATTGCTATCTGAAAAGAATTTATAAACTCTCGTGAGTTGAATAGATAAAAAACAACGCACGTCAATGGATGCATTAGTGGACACTGAAGCACGATTGCAGAACCCAATCAAATCAAGGACTGCCCCTTGTATTGCTGGCTTAACCCACCAACAAGTGAATGTCTATTATACACCTCTTTTATCTAGTATGAGTGAATTGCACCATGCTTGAATTTTATACTGCGCAATGGGTACGTATCACTATTCAGTGAGCGGCTCTATATGATTCTCATCTTCTTCCGTATTTAATCCATTATTGCTATCTCATATGCGCTTCTCTGAAATCCTACTTAGATTTTATCGTTATTATATTTCCTATATTTCTTAACTCTGAACTTCCCTGATATATCTTTAATAATCACGGTTGATTTACGGTAATTATTGGAGCGAGACTGAATAACCGACAGTACCTTTACTTTATATAAAACCTAACATACCCAGACAACTGGTTCGATTCAAAGAGTCAATATAATTTTGTCCAGATTATTCTTGTGGACGGCGACACTAGCCCCTTGAGAAACCTTATCTGGATGAAAGAAGTGAAAGACAGACTGCACAATCAGCATCAGCACCGCAGCAGAATATACATGCCGATCTCATGACTCGTGAGATACTCAGTATATCTTTGGGCAGACTCGACGATATGAGAAATACATCGAAGATACTCAACCCTGACACTAAAAATCCCGCCTCTTGGTAACATCACGTTACATATTCCCACAAGCAGTTACTTATCAGTCTCGGATACTACGTATACGCTAGCATATTCTTCCCTTCCGGCTCGTAATGTATGGCCTTTCTTCGCTGCTAAATCCCATTCCGGTCCGTCAACATACCACTGAGGCGTTCTTTCCCTCGGAAAGAGCTGTCGCAGGACCTCACCGGAAAGCATTATCATCATGCGTGCAGAGTACCCTCCAGCTGACGGACATTTCATCGTCCCTGAGGCGAATGGCATCCATGCGGAACCTGGACTAATTAATGCGGTGTTGATCTCGCGATTCTGGTCCAAGAAGCGTGAAGGATCAAACTCGGCTGCTGTGGATCCCCAGTAGCTGGGGTTTCTTTGTACCGCTTCGATATCCACTCGTCCATCCCGGCGAACACGACGTATAGGCGGGTAGAGCCGAAGAGACTCGTATGCAATCGCCTGCGCCGCAGATGATGGTTGTTGGTTGGCGGGACAATCCCGCAGAGTTAGCATATTCTCGGGTCTCTGCGAGCCTTGCTGCAAGACAGCCAGTAGAGTATAGTACACGCCACGCCAGGGCGCTTCAAAGGCCGGGATGATTAGATTGAGAGGATTAAAATTATCCGGGGTTCCAGAGATCGAGCACAGAACTGTCCGTGCTAGTCCATTCGACTCTTTAGCCTCGGAGAAGATATCGCGCAGAATATCAATTAACCGGTCGGCAGAGTGCTGCAAATCCTGCGGCAGATAATCTGGATTTGTAGCACTAGCATCGTATTGCTTTTTTTTAACAGTTAAGCGGTGGATTTCAGAACCGATGTAGGTCAGTGTCTCTATTGGGACGTTGTTGATATCAAAGAGACCCTTAAAAACAGCCACCAATGTGACATGTCGACTGATGTCTCTGATGTTTGCCTTTATAGCATGACGTCCATCGACAGTGTGTCTATGGTGAAGAAGGGGCTCAAGAGACTCGGCAACGGAGTGTGCAATAGCCTCCCAGGTGTCATCATTTGTTCTGCTAAAGACTTTTACCAGAGCCCGTCGATAGGCTTGTTGTAGCTCTGCTGAATCGGATACAAAAGGATTGTTTAGACGCCAAAGGTTTTTCAAGGTAGCTGCGCCACTTTTTGAAGCACGGATGGCAATGGTTGAGTCCTGTAGCGCGTTGATCGTCTCCTCAAGGGTCTCACCATACCCTTTTTCGGCTGTCTTGGCTGTGCTCTTTCTGCATTCCGAGTATGAGCTAGTCTCCAACCGCTATTATTGACTCGGAACATACCTCTTAACTATAAAGGTAAAAAGGAGGGTGAGTAGAATGCTTGCTAAGGGGGCCAAATAAAGGTATATCTCGAACATTTTTACGAAATCAAAGGAAAAACACTTGCGGGTGATCTTATCTACTTCGTGTAATTTATGGTAGAGCGGGTCTAGCTAGACGGAGACTATGTATACATAAAAGTCAGGCAGATCTTTGCCATGTGGCCCTTTAGTTTGGCCAAGCGAACTATTTCCAAGCATTGTGTCATTTTAATTTCGGTCGTATTTCCTCGTCATCAATTGGATGTCTACCATGGTTTGCCTATAACTCTTGACGTAGTATATCTTCCGCTTCATGGATCGCAACTTCAGGCAAGCTGCCGTTTGCAGCCAGCATTAGGTAAGACCTATATATCATCAGTATCTGATTGACTTCCTGGGACAATTTGCGTGCCGAATGCTCTTCTGGCTAGAAGATAGTGTAATACTTCACGTGATCGGTATTATCACGCTTCAACCATTGAATCAGTTTAGAGACTAATTAACTTGCTTGCTGAGCGGCTCGAGGACCTCCTTCCATAAATCACTGGCGTCCCCAATAGTATATGACAATGTCGCTAAATGCATCCGCGCTTCATCATCCCCCACCATAGTCTCCAGCTGAGAAATAATACTCTCCAAACCAACGGCTTTTCCAACCGCCTGCGACGTCCCGGCTTCCAGGGCCGCATGCACCACATGAATATGGAGATAATAGTATGTTGGCTGGTAGTGTATATACACCTTCAGCTGGTTCTCCTCTAGTACTGGATAAGTCCGGATAGGTGCACTTACTATCTTGGCCTTCATATTATATAGCCAGCTAAGGTGCTTTCTTTTCAAGTCTCTCAAGCTCCAGATATCATCCGTCTCAACTAAAGCTAAGAGATGCAAATTCTCCAACGTCTTCCGGTCCCAATCGAGGTCAGGTAAAAGAACAAATCCCTTACCGTTCTCTTCGCCAACTGGCGTTCTATAGATGACATCCTCAGTTTCCAATAAAACCAAATCAATAGTGAACTGCTATTATCAAAATCAGAAGGGGCTCTATTTTAACGTCACTAAATATAGACCAAGCTTAAAACAGGATTCTACACGATACGAAACTCTTGGTGGGATTGATCCTTGACTGCAATGTATAGTGGGTTCCCAGGTGAATCTGTTGTGTCCGCGAGACCATCAACGTACGCCTGACCAACTAGGTCTATACCACGGTTGCTCATATTGTGAATCCAGTCGCTTTCTCAAAATTAGTGGCTGCTGTGCTGTAATTTCAACAACCACAACGTCGTCGTCTTTGACAGTCACAGGGCAAATCCCAAATCCCTGCGAATTCTCGGTAATTATCAGAAAAACAGTATGATTGCAATTTGAGGCCAGTTCTTTCAGTAGTTTTTGCTAGCCTTGTGCCTTGTGCCTTGTGAGCAGGATCAGTATCGCCCAAGTTGTCCTTGTTTTTGCCGTTCTCGTACGAGTGGGCTACGTTGCCCACCGTGGCGACAGCGTCATCGATATTAAAGGTGTCTTCATGATGGAAATGGTACAGACATGCTTCGACAAATCTTTTGCGCACTGTCGACAGATCATAGATTGTATTCCAGACGTCCGACATTCTGAAGGTATCCATGATGTTTCTGACAACCTGTTCCAGGTCTGAGCCAAAACGGAAAATAGGCTTGCAGTGGCCTACAGTACGGGCCCAAAGATGGAGTGTTTTGTAATCCTCCGACACACGGGGAAAATACTCCACAGCGGGAGCCCAGAGAGCCTCTCTCATGTTCCTGGACATGTCGTGCGACGGTAGCCCTCTCACTCGAGTGCATGGTTGGGTATAGTCCGGAAACCACGAAGGGAGCGTGTCATCCAGTAGATGATTATCGCGAACGGCAAAGAGGTTGAAAATACCTGTTCTAGTCTCCTTGTGAATGATGTACGCTGTCGTTTCAACCAGAACCTGCCCAATAGGCTTGTTGTAGTCCGGTGGGTATGCCTCCTGAGCAGAGGGTACGAGCGCATACAGCGCGTACACCCTATCCCTTGGATTGCCACACTGGCGATGGTATGATATGTACATTAAAGATGAGAGGCTTTTATAAGCAGGTGCCTCTCGATCTCGTACAATGTCGAAAAAGGCGAATCTCTCCATCGTTTGAGTAAATTCATCATCATCTATCTTACTTAGCCTTTGCACTTCCAAGCAGTGTCGCCTGGTCTTCTCATCTTGATCAGGACCCGGCTTATTCTTTCTTTCTATCTCAGCGGGATCATGTCCGACTTGAACCACGACGGCGAAGGGAGTTGTCAGAACTTCACCCCATGTCCTAGGCAGGATGGTAGACGCATTGAAAGTAAAGGTACCGCACATACAAATCGGCTCACGCTGCGGCAATTGGTATTCTTGAAAGGTCCACATACGAGTCCAGTACGGGAGAATGATAAAGCGTCGCAAGCCAACAAATGTCTTAAAAGTGGCGATTTCCTTTTCCCGTCTCGCATCAGCAGAAAACAGCTCTCGCATTTCGAGCTTCCGCCAGAATAGAGTACGTTTGCTGGATCGCTTATGGATATATTGCTCGCACCACGAGGCTGCCATCTCAATCTCTCGGGAGTAGTCGCCCAATATGGAGATTACCCGGTCCGCCTTCATGTATAGTGCACCCATCAGGGGAACTTGGCGGTTCTTTTCGACGGTATCTCTCTGGTTGATGCAGATGTAGTCAATCCACATGACGCGTTTAGCGGTAGCATAACGTAATTGACGAAGGGCTGACCCTAGATTGAGCGTGACGTCAAATGATTGTCTCTCGAGATGAATAGTCTCGAAAGTGTCGATGCTTCCCCAGCCATAAGATAAAACCTCAAATTTCGGTGGGTTTGCAAGTGACACAGTTTGGAGGGGGCATTCCACCGGTGCCTCTGATCCCTTATTGGGGTAAATCGTTATGAGCCGAATCTGTGGACCATCAAGCGGAGTGTATTGGAAGACCATGTTGATGAGAGTTCGTGAGGGCACGTTCCGTAAATGGCAGACCACTTGGTAATTGGCTACGGCTCGTATCGCGAGGTCAATATTAGACCGTCATCAAAACAAGACTGCCGCCGAAATAAGTTCATATCCAACCGCTTTGCCAAAGCTAACATTCATCTTGGGTACGGAGAACTCCTGTCGACGGAAAGGGGAATCCTCTCAGGACGATGATCGCGATATTTGTTTTGTTTAAGCAAAATACCTATAGTTGGTCACTATCTCAAGCACTACCTTTTCTCCAAATGTCGGTATACAACCAGAAAACGCGTTTTTAATTGCTTATAATAGATATACAGCATAGTTAGACAATTTTAGTCCAAGAGTACCTAAGCATTCTCTAGCAAGCTCTCTCGACGTAGACTCTATCCGTCTTCAGCTATTTCAATTCTAATAGACAATAGAGGTATCTTATCCTCTTGGACATTAATATCCCTATTATTCGAGGAAGGATTTACAAGAGCGAGTTGTGTTAACTGAATTTGATCGCGGTTAATAGTGAATAAGAAGCGCTAGAAGCCGCCTTTGTCTTACAGACCCTTGCCATCCGAAGGCGGGCACGAGAGGCGGAATTGATGAGCCGATTACCGACGCCTATAAAGGGCAGTATACAACGGCACAGTACCAAAGACATGGAAGAAATATCGGGCTTAATTTATTCTACGAGCTGGAAGATTTTTGACATGTACGGGGAATTCTGTAGAATAGCACAGTTTCGCAAAACATGGGTAAGCCTAGAGAATGATATAATCGTATTATAATTTCCAATCTTGATTCGTATGTTATTTCGTATTAAAGCACGGCTTACATTTCAGCTGGTGGAATATGGCTGCTCTCTGGAGATCGGGATGCTCCAAGCTTGCACAATACTAGATACTGTGAGAGCCGAGGCCATGGCCCGAGCAAGCTTCGCCTCTGTGCTGCTTCGTATCCTTTCTCCGTCACTGTTTCTTTCCTCCTTTGCCACTACTATTTATACCTATTGCAACAGGGACAAGAGCGCCCAAGGGTATAATGACGTTGCTCTTCGGGATATGTTTGGGGTCCCGTTAGTTCAGGATCCTACGGTGTCGGTAGCTGGGCTGCTTGGCTGCTCGTTATCACAGCAAGCATCATTGACCGACTGGCTTCCCCCGAAATGCCGACGGAAGAAAAGAACGCCCGTATTTGTGGTCTCGATCCTAATATTATTCTAGCATACATTTATCCGGCTATAGCTGCCGCGGATACTGCAGTACACATGAAACGCTACGTCGCTGAAGAAATTCCGGAGAAAGAGGTTGCTGCTCTCGACGCACCACTGGTCGTACTTCGGGAAGGGTTGGCACTGGGGATATTTCTGTTCTTTGTCCGTTTGCGATATAGAAGTTGATCGCCGCACAAATACCCTGATCTTTTGGTCATCTTTAGTGGATCGATGATTACTTTTTTATGGATTGTGAACAAGATCTTCGAGCTCCTGTACTACGGTCATGGATTGACCACATACGTGAACACACTCCTTCCCATATCTTACGTGAAGACTAGATCTTCTCAGAGTAAGATCAGCGCAGCGCACGCCGCGTTTGATTCTTTATCCCGGAGATTTCGACTTGGCATCGGCGGCGGCTTACCCTTTGCTGGCTCATTTTCTATTGTGGTCCCATATGAATTTCATTTACTGATTAAGCCTGAAACCATTCTTTACTTTGCTTCTTGTTTTCCAATTACCTATGTAGCTTTTTATTCGGCTCCGGACATCTTTCGCTTTCTGGGCTCACATTTTGTTCATGTTGGATTTCACTTCTCTTCTAGCAAGTATTATTCTGGAATTAAGAGTATGTCTCCCGGTTAGCGACACCAAGCTGACAGACTGGGACCAACTGGGTGCTGTTTTGGGTGGCATCTTTACTATTTTATTTAGTGTTGTTCCAGCCATCTCTTCAAAAGCGAATGACGTTCTTAACTACCTTAAAATGCGCTTTTGGCTACGCGAAGCAAGGGCGTTTAAAGCAGCCGACTGTGTGCTCTCTGCTCTGGCAAGTCCGGGCACCACACACGCGGCGTTGGACCTAAAGAAGACTTCTCTACAGGGCTGTTAAGTGCGTCTATTCTTTATTCTTTATTTTAAAAAAAAAAATTAAAAAAATAAATCACCGAATCACTATACGTATACCCGCAAGCTCGAAATTAGCTTCCATATTCAGCATGTATGGACTAGCTAGATTAGTGTAGCCCACCCTCCAACATGACTGTGATTTTGTTCCCTAATGAAAAGTTGAACGGTATAGTTTGGAAGAAAAGCGTTACTGGGCTTGTTGTACTCTATGGCTTACTGATTGCCGTTGGCGACGGACAGTGAATCTGCCTTGTTTCGCCCAGGGAGCTGGAACTAGCCTCCACTCTATTGTTTTGAGCCGTTACCCCCAGCACAATTCTGCCAATGTGGTCGTCAATCATGCCTATCCTGACATACGATAGAAATACTTCGCTCCTGTACATCTTCCCACAGGATACAGAGATATTATCTTTGATCCCTGTTGACAGTTTCCTCATGGAATTTCTACCTTCTACAAGCATATCCAATCGGTCCACGGAGAAGCTTCTGGCACCGTATGGCAGCCATGCCATACATTTTCCCAATGTTTACAAGACAGAGTTAGATCACTCAGTTGAGCCCAAAAGTACTATCTCTTCCAGCCCCGCGATCGATGGGAATAGCTATCATGTTTTCGGATTCGAGGATCCGATCGACAACTCTAACCACGCTCTCGAGAAAGATTCATATCATTTAGCGCCGCTAGAGTTTGATGATATCCTTTACAACAGCGCGAACTATGAGGATGCAGCTGCTTTTCTGACTTCGAGTCTTTGGTTGAGTTTCCTGATAGCCACGAGGGCTTTGCCGCAGTAGAGGCCGCCACCCGAAAACTTGCAAGCCGCATATTCAGCGAGGGATAGAGATTATGTTTGCCTGTAAAGGTCTTAATAATCCTCTGGGAAACCTGGAAGATATCTCTACAGTCGTTCGAGTGGGTCATAGGCTTCTCAGGCATGACTTGGAAGAATTCACAAAAGGTAACCTGGATGGTTTCGAAGTGGACTCTGGCCACTAGTCAATCATTCGGTTGCCCGTGGTGGTAATATTGGGGAGCAGTGCTCATTGGATATGATGCAAGTAGAGGTTGAGGATGACGCGGAAGCAAAACTTATGCTGCGCCGAATAGCACGAGTACGGCTCTACTACTTGTACAAAGAACAGAAAAGGAGAATTAAGGATTGCAGAAGCCCTACAGATCTGACGGTCGAATTTGATGGAGATATTGAAACGATCTACTGCTCCCTTGAGCACTTTTGTGCAGACTGGGATTTCACGGATGAAGAAAAGAATAGATCCATTCGTCGTCAATTCTACGTCGAGAGGAACATCGGCAAGAGATGGTGCCAGCTAGTCAGTTTTTTGAGTGAGGGGATCTTGGTGATAGGTGGAAATGACCTGGACGTGCAAATGTTTGAATATTGCGTTGCCATTAGAACACATGAGAGAAAAGCTGACAGAACTAGTAACAGTCTTCCGTCTTACGGGCCACAGGCGCTGGCTACCTTCGTCACCAATTGCTATCCTGAAAGCAAATATGTCGCTACTTCAACGCAGTTGCGAGAAAGTTCCTACAGAAAGCAAGTTTCACAGAAGACGAGCTAAGGACATGGCAAGATGGTTTAGATTGGGACCTCCTCAGGGCAGGAATTCCGAGCTGTAAAACGTGGCCCGCACAAGCTTACGCATTAGTTAGCCCTTCTATATGCCGTCATTCGGCATCAGACGTGACTTGCTTTATTCAGGTGGCTCTAGGTTGAGGTTGACCAGAGAGGCGCCAGTGGCCCATTTTCAGGGACGATTCGTTTGAGAGGTAGGGTGAAAAACTTCATTTACGTTCTCCTCCCGGCATCTTGACATCTAGAAACTGACATGTTCAAGCCCACCTTCTAAAGAGACAGCGATTGCGTGAGTATTCCACTTTTGATTTGGACCGCTGTCAAAGAAGGACCGCCGCTGCAAAAAGACTGCTGTTAGGAAAGGACAGCAAAGCTTGGTGTAGGGTAAATTGATTCAATCATGCTGATTGTGATACTTGCGGCCGAATTGGTTTTATTCTCTGTTATTTGCCGTTTGACTGAGTTGCCCTACATTGTTGGCGCTGACAAATCTGGTCTCTCTCATAGCCCTTCCTGGAACTTCTGCCAATTGCGGGTTTTATATGCTTTATCCAAAGCGAGAACACTGTGGGACACGGTTACCGATGCATTATAAAGTACAAAATTTTGTATTATTGAGGGGCCGCTTGTAATTATCATCACCTCAATCTTCAATCATTCGCCTTTGATTAGCCGCACAAAGCCGGCAAAATGATAGCGAAATCGACCAGTCACGACATATCACACAGTAGACAAGTTATCTACAGATTGCCTCACCCATCAAGTCGCCCCAATCATCGAACGTGCCTTGGAAACAAAAAAGTCGTTGCTCTTCATGTACTTGACCATGAAGCTCCAAAGTGTGATACCGAACAACTGCCCCGTTCCGCCTGATGCCCCGACAGGAACTATCATTATAACACTGTTTCCTTGGTCATACACCCGTCGCTTGGTTTTTGAGCTGTGACCGACGATATCACTCTTGATGTTTGTGGCAACAACTGCCGCCTGCTCAGCTGCTTTGAAAGCTAGACGCATTGAGTTGTTGGTAATATCCCCCGCTGCATAGATTGGGTGATGCTTATTATTCCTACCCTGCACTCGAAGCTCACTGTTTACTTTCACCCAGCCCTCATTGTCCAGCCACTCCTGTGGGATGAAGCTGCTATTTGGTACAACACCAGTTGTTGGGATGTACAGATCAGCAGTAATCTGGTCACCGTTGTCCAAGGATATGTTCCATGTCCTGCTATCGGTGGACATAGTTGCATCAGTGACCTTGCGGGACTTTATGGTTTCCACTTTCTTCTGTGCAAGAAGGCTTTCAGCGGCCTTGCTAGCAGATTCCTTGAGCATAGGAAGTACCCTATACGAAGCAGAGACGAGTATAATGGTCACGGATTTTCCTTGCTGCTCGGCTGCTTCAGCAATTTCACCGGCGAGCTCAACACCAATGGGTCCGGCGCCGCCGATAACGATGCGCGATGCTAATGATATAGCATTCTGCGCATTCTTGATGAGCGTCGCCATATTATTGAGGTTGGACTGCTTGAAGGGAACGGGAATGTCATCCCGAGTGGTTGATTGGGTGGTACTCCCCGACGCAATGACCAGGTAGTCGAACGGGATGATCGTTCCATCATCGACGGTGACGGATTTCTCGTCGGGGTTTATAGCGCTCACGCGACCCTGGACGAAATCAAACGAGTCTGAAGGATATTGATCGAACGCTGAATTAATTGCGATGAGGTATTCTTCGGTGCGGAAGGCCATTGGTTTAGCCATGATCCGGGGACCGGCAACCGCGAAGTAGAATGTTGGAGAGGGGTTAATCAGGATAATTTTGGACGTCTGGACATCCTTGAGGAGAGAATGCGCGATAGGGATCCCGGCAAAGGAGGCTCCAATAACAACAATAGTTGGCTTCTTTGATGCCATGATGATCCGCTTCCGTAAAACTGCGCGTTCTATTCTTCCGGCATAGCGAGGAATTTATGGTGATTCTTCGAGTTTCTTTTAAGACGACTACCGATAACGTGGTCCTATATTATTCAGCCCGAATACGAATTTTTAGAAATCCAGTACTTCTCATCCCAGGCGCGGAATCCTAATTCTTCTTTGACATCCAGGTTCTGGAGGAATGTGAGCACCTGAATGCAGTGTCTCCCCTTCCAGAAATAACGCAGTCTCCGGTCGCGTGGCTGCCCGTCTGGAAAGAGAAGAAGTGGGCTGCGCAGGTGTCAGTGCCTGTGATGTTTTGCCTTGTGGAGGATGACCCCTTCTTTATCGCAAATAAGGAGGAACTTGAAATCTGTGTGCAGGCATTTAAGAACAGCGTACGTGTTGATGGGAGCTTGGTTAGAGATGTCCCTCATTGCATGGAACTAAGCCGCTGGTCGCAAGGGTGGTATGCTCGATGTTTCGGGTTCGCGATGGAATGTTCTGCTAGTCTTGCGGGCCGCAGCTGAAGTAAACGGCATAGGCGAACATCCTATGTTCGAGCTGGGCTAATGGAACACATTGTCTTGGCTCTTATTAGCTTCACATTTTTTAATGAAGCCCCTTTCGTTTTGGTAGCATTTGGTTTATCAGGGGATACAATACGCCTTGTGGGAGGCTCACCTTTTCTTCGCGGCTCCTGGCGGGCACGAAAACAATACCCTTGCAAATATCTTATCCCCCCCGAGAGGTTTAGAGGACTTGAAAGACCCTTAACCCCAAAGTATTTACGATGTCCTCCTTCTCCGAGTCCGTACACTACGACATGGATGCAATCAAGCCCAAGATAAAACTCTACATCTTCGACCCCGATTCGGCAAACTAGTCGCCCGGTGCCCTTCATTTGTCGTCCATTCCACTTATCCGACCGAAGGTTTTTTGTGTGAGTGCTAGTCTGATTGTTCGATTCATCAAGGGAGAGTAAAAACGGAATAATATCCACATTAGATCCGGCATCTATGCCGCGACGCGTCCGCTGGTATACTATCTAACCTGCTATTGCAATCAAGGGTCAAACAGCATGTCGGCAGAGGAATCGTGATCTCACTATTATACTGGGTGCTATCTTTTTTGTTATGTGGTCGGTGGATGTGCTCTGCGCTATTTTGCTCTCCACCGCGCTCAGAGAGCCCTTTGAATGAATTTTGTTGAGCAGAGCCCAAAAGGCTATATGGTATCGGGGCATTGAGAGTGGATATTTTTCTTTTCTGTTTTTCTTTCTCTTCGTCACTCGGAGAAATCTTGCACAGTTATCACCCTGGTAGAGGAGTGTTCATGTGAATTTATATACATCTTGCCTGTGAGACAGGTACATGGTTATATTCACGAGTCTATATTTAGTAGCTCATTGGCGGAAAGGGGCGCGGTGATAGAGAACTTCCATATTTCGCTAATAAACACGTCACGGAGAATCAAGGCCGAATATTAAGCATTACCTTAAATAATCAAGCAATCCTATGGAGCCGGATGCGGGGAGGATAGTATACCCTGCGAAGCTATTTCGCAGTTTCGGAGACTGAAGTGATATAGTTCCTATTTTAAACGTAGTAGTTTTGACTGTCTGGAAGAGGAATCCTCGAAAACCAAATTTGGATTATGTTTGTTCATGGAAGCGACAACATGAAATTTAAGATAGAATATTTATACAATAGGCTTCGGAGTTTGAAACAATTAACAAAAGTACTATATTTTTTTCTAATGTATCTCCTGTCGACAAATCTTTGATATGGGTTTTTCTTTATTATTCCGCCACGATTCCCAGTTCGGTCTATCATACAGTGACTGGTGCTTACTTGAATCAGCCCTTGTTACGCCCTTAGCATTTACGCATAATAGTCAAAAATCATCGAAGTCGCGCTATGCTTTTCCAACACTTGCCCGCGGAGATTTTACAGATTATTTCCCCCTATGTTAATGAGGACCACGCTCTGTATACTGTTACCTGCTGTTCATGGCTGGCCAAATTTGTCCTTTCTCTCCCCCTCATATTACGAAATCACTTCCACTACTCATTGGTCTGTGGCTGACTTATATATCTTATACCCCAATCGCAGAATATCTTAGAGACCATCATCCATCGCCACTTCAAAATTTCATGCTTGGTTTCCTGATGAACAACCGTGGGTTTCGAGCGTGGATGGCCCCCGGCTTCTTCCTCAATCGGGCGACGATACTTACTCTCTCAGCCTTTTTGCTTTGACTCAAGAGGTTGCGCGAAGTACGGCTTGAATGCATAACCTTATCGAATAACATATCTGCCCCTCTCGTCCTGAGTGGCCTGACCTGGCAGTTACAAAGATAACGGAGATCTCTTCTATTACTGTCGACGGTATGTTTACATTCAATCTCTTTCGCAATAATCCTATTTGCCATGTTATGTCCTTGCCAACGGTCTTTACAAAACCGAAAGGAATTGGAGAATGCTCTCGTCGGATACATCGGAGATCCAAGATCATACCTGGGAAATACTTGTCGTGGGTAACTGGGGTCTCAAATGGGATATCCATCCTGGACAATCATGGCTTTAATAAATTATACGCTTGTGCTGGCCAGGCCACCAGGAGAAAGCCGAAGCTGCGTCATTTTCATATGGACTTCACTCTCGACTGGGCTGAAGATATTGTATTTGAGTTTTAGAAAAGCTGAATCCTACAGGAAGTTTGGCATTGTCTGGGACTCCTTGTGCCCGTGGTATCAAAGGTTCTTGATGCCTGGGGCATTGCAGCGGAACCTTTAAGGGAGAAACGTCAGAAGGATAAGACCGAATTTGTCCAGTAGATAGCCGAGCGGGATAAATAGCAGCCACCGGAGGCTTTAGAGTGGTTTCTACCCCTGTCACCAGTATGAAGCAGGCTAGAATACGTCCCTGATACGCATGAGAGACAGTAAAGGCGAGATAGGTGACCTTTAGGCAATTACCCCGTAGACAGGAGAAATCTGAACTGGTTTCACCATCGAACGCCACGAGTCCAACAAAGGGTTAGTATAGTTGACAATCGGCGATCTGAGAACCCATTTGAAGGTTGGTAGTTGCTTACCGGGATGAGGAACCTTCCTGGGGATCTAGCTTCCATGGCTGCAAGACATTGGAAAGACCAAGGATTACTTACTGCCAGATGGGAAACTTTTCGAACCCTATCTCCCCTGATCCTACGAACTCATGCCGACGTTAGCTCGGTCATAGAAAGGTGAACGGGACCCACAAGATCCAGCGGCATGTCTTACTATTCCGCCATCCGGACTTCTGATTACATAATCAGAATGAAAAGCTCACCGAACGAACAGCAGTAATCAATATTACCATGCAGAAGACGATAGTGTAAGCTCGTAAAACGATCTTAGAAATCAGTGACAAATTTAAGGATTCCATTCTCTTCTGGCTGTTTCGTACCCGAAGAGTCCACTACGGCTGAATAGTAGCTGAATGGAAGAAACGTGGACAGCTATAGGTATATTAGAAAGCAAGGTGTCGATGGAAGAGAGTCACCTTGCAACTCAGAAACTAAATCATTCCCATAAAAAACAATTCAAATGTACAACTCCAAGCTTCTCGTCGTGGTCGGTATCACAGGGAATCAAGGATCCTCCGTCGCGAACAGCTTCCTCGATTACCCTGGCTGGCAAATTCGCGGCATCACCCGCAACCTAACTTCACCCGTCGCCCAAGCATGGATCTCCAAGGGTGCCGAAGTGGTGAAAGCTGATCTCGACGATATCGCTTCCCTTGAGCGTGCCTTCCACGGAGCTACGGCCATCTTCGCTGTGACCGACTTCTGGACTCATTTTTTCAATCCGGAGAACGTCGCCAAGGCACAGAAAGCCGGTGTGTCCATCAACGAATATGCCTGTAAACGGGAGACCGCCCAAGGCATGAACATGGCCCTCGCCGCCAACTCCCCTTCCGTCCTTTCCACCCTCACGCACTTTGTCTTTAGCACCCTCAGCGATACTAAGCGCTGGTCCCACGGGAAATACACATGGAACTACCATTTCGACGGCAAAGCAGCGGTGGTGGAGCGCATTCGCGACGAGCTGCCGAACCTCGCCGCCAAGCTGAGTACCGTTCAAATCGGAATGTATGTGACCAACTGGAAGATGGGGATCGGGTGCCCCAAAAAGCAGGAGGATGGCTCATTTCTCGTTTCTGTTCCTCCAGGGGCGGAACATCCGTTGCCGTGGGTCATAACGCAACGCGATACTGGTATCTTTGTAAAGGCGTTGTTGGAGCAGTTGCCAGGTAAGCATGTTTTGGGGTACTCAGAGATGGCGACATGGCACGAGTTTTGGGCGCTGTGGGCGGAGATCCAGGGCGTGAGAGTTGAGATTAAAGAAGTTGGGTTTGACGAGTACTTTGCGGCGTTTCCAGAAGCAGCCAGGAGGGAAATGCAGGATTCATTAATGTATGTCACCGAGTTTGGATACAGTGGGGGGGATCCTGAGATTTGCACTTTGAGGGACTTAGCACCCGCGGCCAAGGTAACGAGTCTGAGGGAGTTTATCGAGGCTGAGGACTGGTCTGCTCTTTACCAGTAGCTTGAATGATTAGAGGTTGATTAGAATAGTGCTGCATACACATGAATTGAGAGGCTGTTCCTGTATCTCTGACAAGAAGAAATTTGCTCGCTACGATGCTAACCTTTAGTATATCAGTGGGTTTGGCGGTAGGAGAAGTACTGAAACATCTGAGACTGGAGTATAGTGGATGTATCTAAATATGCAGGTGTATTATTAGTCTATAAAGAAGGGGATAGATTAACGCACAATTATGGTCAACCCCGGCTTGAGATGTTTGGTATTATGGAGAGACTGAAACCTCTATTGCTTCTCGCTGAGGGAAACAGGATTCTCCGACGAGCCACGAGGGAACAACTCTGTTAGCAATAAGCTGTCCTTCGTGCAAGGTGAGGATCAAGCGAAAAGCGTGCAGCAAGTCCAAAATGCAGGGAGTTCTACTATTGCTGCGCCAAATCTCGTGTCCGGGGCAATTCACAATTGTGGGCGCCATATTCCGGTGTCCTATTCTAGCCTTCGCTTCAAGCCACCTTTATATTATTACATGTGCTCGGATAGAATTTTCTTATAGGAATACAAGCTTCTTCAATCACTCATGTTCTTGTTTTCAGAGTAATCCCCTCCCTATAACCCATGAACCGATGACCAGCCACGAGTTCCTTGGCTGTTTGGCGATCTCGTATGGGATGATCCCACAAGGAATCCTGCATCGGGCTTCTGGAAACCCTACTTTCAACGCCAGATGGGTCAATGAACTAGCCTGAGCAGTGGAATGCTTCCATTTTACGAAAATGTGGCTGCTAGCAGCATACTCAGCGTAGTACAAGGAAGCCCACTGGACCGCTGCCGAAGGAATGTATATTCCGGCAGATGCTATTCAAGCCCATTTAAATTGCGGTATTCCGCTCCTCGGCTGGCTATAAATCCCGCCCTGCACCTGAGTGGAATTCTTCACAACCCCAAAACAATGCTCAACTCATGCTGCTCGAATGGGGTTGGTCCTTGGCCATGGACAGCAGGAGAGAACTCATCAGCTAAGTCCTAGGAGGCGCTTCAGTTTGTTACACCCTTGGCCGTAACAACTTATAGTATAGCGGCCTTGTTGATCTGGACAAGGGAGATCGTCTATGCTGCGGTTGGCGTCTGAGGAACCAAAGGAGTTCGTTGCATGACTTCTCAATCCGGATACTAACTACCGCACATATCCATGGTACATGTCTGGTTCGCAATCATGTATCCCATCCATTCATACCACCTAGTAACACGTACTCAGCATTAAGAACATCAGTCATTGTCGCCCTACACATTTACAGCATAATACCTTTCATATTTCTCCGTTATGATCCTATTGAACGCTAAATACGAGGTCATTCCATCTACAGGGTACCAGCGTTTAGGGCATATTCCACCTGCTGTTTAGCGCATTCTAGTTGGCAAGAGAAACTCTCATCCTTGTTGAACTCTAATAACACCGTGGATGTGGCCCTTGTATATTAACTGTTTGTCTTTGTGTTACACGAGAGATTATTTTAAATAGTTAGAGGGGGGGTCACCTTTGCATAATTGTTGCATATGGAAGGACTCGCCCCTACCTGTTTGTATCATTCACTAAGTTTATTCAATGTTGTTTCAAGGCACGCCATGTGCTAGACAATGTACATTTCTTTGTCGGTAAAATAGCCTCTCTGGTACTGTGGGAGATAGCTAGTTGAGAAAAAAGTAGTTTTAGTGGTATGAATTATCTAAGAGACGTATTAACAGGTGATTTCGAGGCGCAGGGCAGGAGTAACGCAACAGCCTGCATCTGGTGTCTACAAAATCAGGTCGCATTAAGCCATTGAAGGGGGCCAGGAGAAGCTCTCCCCTACAAGGGTGAGGCCTCTTTGTCTTTTATATCAGCCTTCCCTTTGTTACAACAAATCGGCAGGGCAATTCATAAACTCCCGATGCTGCATCGGCCACCGATCCACGATCCTCCGACATCTAGGTTATAGGTATAATCATGGGTGGAATTTCCCCGTTTGGCCAGGTTGGCGATGTCAGCATGCTTGCCGATGCATGACCAATATAGTTGATTGGCCGATGGTGTTTCTAGTGTATCTTGTCGAGAGAGAAGGTTTTGTCCCTTCGCGCGTGCTGTCATACTTGCGGCTTATGGACTCGTTGTGGCTAGCACCTAGAGCCAGGACAAAGTGGCCTTTAGTAGCTTTTGATGATCGCAATATTACCCTCTTTCGCTGTTGCGGCTGCAATCTGGTAGACGACTCGTTTATACGGGTAGGAAATTGATAATAGTACTGCATTCGTAAACATACATTGTATAAACTCTAGAAGGACTCTACTATAGAGCTGGCCATTGGTCGGAAAGACTTAGATTGCTTGAGGCAGAAGATCCAAGCATAAGAGTTGGTAGTCAAGCTATAAATATACCGACGGGTGCTTAGAGCAACCGTGCTGGAGCTATTAATACCATTTTGTATCCCTTTGCAACCCTTGGGTCACGATGGCAATGTTAACAGTCCCAGCGTTAGGCCAATATTGAAAGGAAAATTAGGAAAAGTATAGTGTGGTTTGATATATTCCAAATATTCAAAACTCGAGATGTTCATTATATTGACTGGGATTCCTCAAACTACTTGAACTGGACTATTGGGCTCTAATTGTCAACAGATTATATACCGCAAACAGGAGAACCAGGGGGCTTGAGGGGTATCTAAAGTGCACCGCGTACACTCGAGTTATAGGTAGATCGAGAGCTACTTTGTGTTTTCTGTAAGTAGACTAGGATCTTTGACTTCGGGAGATAATAGTATCAAACTCACTCACTAGTGCCCATAATTACAAAAAGACCTAATAATCAGATCACGCTGCCGAACTTTCCAAATGCCGGAGTTACTTTTCAACTTGACCATTAGAAATACCTTATAACTCCATGTCCAAATGATCCTTGGCAGAACCGACTACGTGCTCACAGTGCACAATATGACAAGGCTAGTTGGAGTACTCGGGACAAGGTGGTTAATAATCGAAAGGTAGATGAGTTGGAGCACATCACTCGTTGACTGACTACCTAGTAGGCGCAACGCAGCCAGATCTCTCATCTAACCAGGCAACAGCTTTTCGAGACCCTTTCTCCTCACTAGTATAGCGACATATTACTCCCCAGACCCGCATAGGACTGGATACAGGGAGGCAGCCCCATGTCAAAGAGTTTGCTGAATGGAATGACGTGTTCGGCTAATGTATGCGCTCCATAATTGAACGCTCTTGGCGGCGTTAGGGCCCCATAGCGGGGTCAGCTCGAGTTTCCTTCTACGTGCTAGCAACAAGGCTCCACCTGTAGCGCATATGTGATGGCCCAGATGAATCCGTAAGGTAGTAGGTGAGGTCGCATGCACGCCATGGCTAGTACTAGTCTTCTCGGCGAAATGGAGTTTGTCTCAGCCCACCAAGGCTGAACCCGTCAAGGGCTGGTCGGTCCAGACAGGGATACAGCACACTGTGAAATCCTGTCAGTTTACGCTGTTCCATCTTGTTCTGATTCGTGTGGCACCTACTGGACTACCCACTGGTGTTGCAATGGGGGTCTTGAGACTTTCAATTACCATGTATGATATATTAGCAAGGGTTCACGAAACTTGATTGAGGGCTTTTTCACTGAAGACAGGAAAGAGATAAATACCCCCAATTCCACCCGCCACTTCTTTCTTTGACATTCCATCAAGTTTTGCCATAACATTTTGAACACCACAATGTCAGACAAACCTGAAGAACTGCCAATCTGTTCCGCCGTCGGTGTCACTGTCAATCTTTTCTCATCCAGTAGGAGTCCGATAAAATCATAAGGCGTTCTGTTGAATATAGGATCGCTAATGTCATTCAGATACCGACCCATTCGATGCCCGTGTTACACTCGACAAGAGCAAGAAGTATCCATTGGTAACGGCAGACCCAGAAAACGGCACTACAGTCCAATCGCCTGGGTCGGACAACAGCTACTGGCTACCAGCCAACTTTCGGAAGACTGATATCGGGGCCCAGACCGTTGAGAGCGATGTCATCATTGCTGCCGGTTCGGAGCTGGCCTATGACTTGGAAGTAAACGCCGGCCTGAGCATCAGCCACGCCGGCATTTCTGCCGATGGTTCTGGGGGGTTTCGCTACTCCACAACGTTCAAGAACAATAGCCTTTACGGGATATACAGCTCCGATCAGAAGGTCTATTCCGTCGGACTGAAGCCTGATAGCGAGACATACAACTTCGTATCTGAGGAGTTCATCAACGCCGTCAACGCGCTCCCACACTGGGTAGAAGAAATCAACAAGGATAAGGATGAGACCTCCCTCGCTGAAGCATCGGATGTGTTGAAGAAATACCAGAATTTCTTCAACCATTATGGATCCCATGTTGTCGAGGAGTGTTTTCTCGGCAGCCGCTACCAGCTGCAAGTCGAACGTACCGAGACCAGTGTCGAGAAAAAAGAAGAGTTCTTGCGGCATGTCATGGCTGAGTACAGTGGAATCTTCAATGCCGCCGTTGACCCCAGGGTCGCGAGCTCATCCGAATACAACGAATATTTAAGCCAACGGCGTTCCCAGTGCAAAGTTCTGGGCGGAGATACAGGGGCCGCAAATTTGTTAGCTCATAGCCCAACTCACACCGACAAATTTGATCAGTGGATGTTGAGTCGCAATGTCGGGCCCACACATGCTCTTCTTCATATCAAGACAAGCAGTGTCACCTCTTTCTTGGAACGTAGCGAAAATGAGGAGCATCTGGAAGCTGCTGCTAAGCTTACGCCAGCCATGGAATACATAGGGAATCTGTATACCTTAAAAGGGTCATTGTCTTCGCTTTTCTTAGCCTCCACTGGATGGGTTGAGCTTTCCGTGACTCCTTTACCAGGAGTGGCAGTTCGCGTGGTTGATAAACCATCTGTGGTGACCACGCAGACATCCTCAACATCAGTCAAAGTGCAGTCGGTTGTGAAGGAATCATACATTGAGGTCGAGGTCATAATCGTAGCACCAGATGAGCCGGTGGATGTCTCCTTCGGCACATCCGCATCCGGAGCTTATGGTGCACTCAACACCCTAAGCCTCACACGATACGGTCCTGACAAGTATCGGACCGCAATTAGAGGAGTCGCCACCGCTGACGACGCATTCTCGGTCTCGATACCAAGCCTTAGATCTACAGGGCGGTTTGGAGGCACCGGAATATTGAATGGAACCTTGGAAGTCGAGGCAAGAGAATATGCGACTTACCATATGGCACTACACAAGCAGACACCCGGTGTATCCATGAAATTGCTGCCCATCATTGACCGGAAGGCCGCCGATTGAACAGACGACCAATAGTCGGCAGTATATCTTTCTCAAACACAGTCTTTCTGCAAAGTACTTTCATTAGCACTTCTTTTCAGTGACTTTACCGTAAATAAACAGAGAAAACCCTTGCACCAAATCTTGCCTTATGAAGGATAGACGCCGAATAGTACGCGAGGGTGGACCTTGCAACATGACATGCCTCTCTTTAGCCAACTAGCAGCTACATCAGCTTACCCTCTCGCGGCTCCGGAATACCGTACTTTTATTTATCTTTCGTTTATGCTTTCTGCTATACGGAACCCGAAATAATTAAAAAGATATAATTATTTGCAAAGAGGCATATGGTATTCCCCACCACCAGCACTTTGAGGTACGTGGCCAAGCCGACCGTATCTAAGGCCACACATTTGTACCGCTAGAACTGTGCTTCATTAGTGTAAAGTATCACTAAGTTCAGCATAAGTCTGGTAGCCTAAGTTGTCAGACCAAAGCCACAACTGGCTAGCATCAGCAAGACCCGACTCGGCTAACGTGGAAATATTACCATCCCACGAGAACCCTGCGGAGTCTAGAGCAGGTAGCCCCTGGTTTAATTCTAGTGGATCTGGCCACGTAGCATCGATAGCCTCAGGGGCTGATACTGCCCTTTGCAAGGTCTGATATTGTGTATGATGACCGAAAACTACCAGGCTTGTTAGTCAGGAGCCGTCACAGCGTTAGATAGAACAGTATGGAGATATCACCTTCCTGGAGAGGGTTTAGTGATGCCTGGGTCATCGGTGGGATATAAGAAGTGCCGCTGCGAACGCTATCCTGTGCTTCAGAATGGTTTGGAGTATCCAGTTTAGAGGTCCGTTTCCCACTATCCTTAGATCTATCGATCGAGGTGGGCGTGGAATCACCTAGAATCATGCGTTGCTCCGCCTGCATAACAACAGCCGCCAAGTCTTCAAGGATTCTCACGTTCTGGACTGACAGAACATGCTGAGTTGAGACGCTGTCCTTTTGGAGACGAATAATTTGCATGATGCCTGCTTTTCTTTCTGGCTGGCGGCTGACCATGGTTCCAAGTGTGCAAGAGCACAAAGGACGACACCTGATGTGAAGAGGCATATACCGATATGCATTACAGCGTGTGTTTTGCGACATGCCTGCAAGAGGCCTGGATATTTGTGCAACTCCGAGGTTCGCAATGCTGACTCCAGAAGTTACTGGCGAGAGAAAGATGATGAATTTTCAGACCTAACTATTCCGCCCCTCAAATCGACTTCATGTCCCACATCTCCAAACGCAACGCTTCTATGGAGGATAATTCGAAGACTATCATAGGTCAACTGGAGAGAAAGTGCGGCCAGCTGTAACAATTGCGGGTGTGCAGACCAGTCATCATTCTTGTGGCTTTCCCACGAAACTAATTGGTGATGTATAGTTTTGACTGTTTCTAGTCGGTTCGCTTGGAGCCGTCTTCCTAGAAAAGGGCCCATAATGTGGTAGAGACTGAATTTGCACCTATGGTATTCTAGTAGGGGTCCTTGTCGGGGGCTTGTCTCTCCAACGTCCGTGACGAGACCAATATTGCAGTCAGAGTTGTCTGTACTGCATGGCCGTCCAAAGGCTACGGCTGCATATCTGGAATAGTCAAGACCTTGTTAGCGAATGAGTTAAACCAGAACCCAAAGCCAACCTACTTGTCGAAAACCTCTAGAGCCCACCACGACCGCCGTCTCGACTCCTTTGCAACATCGGAGAGGCCTCGCCACATTGATTCACGATGTAACCCCATGACCTGGGCAATTTTAATCCCACTGCCGAGGACCCCCATCCCGACCACCGGTCGACCGTTGCTCAAACCCAGCGATATCAACCCGGGCAGCGTGAATACATCCTTGAAATTTTGAGAATAGCTCCGCTAACACTACTTTGACCAATCAGTACCAATCAGTATGGTCTATTCTTTGCATCTGCCGGCCATGCGTCGTTGATTGATTATCCTGATGTAAAGGGCCTGCAGTCAATTGCTGCCAAAGGTTTTCACTGACGGCGGTATTGCCTCAGCTGTGTATGTAACCTCCTCACATTCTACACGCCATACTAATTCCTTATGACAGTTGCCACGGAGGTGCAATCTTCCCCGGCGTCATCGATTCCTCTACTGGAAAATCGGTTATTTCGAGCCGCAAGGTCACCGGCTTTACCACCCGTGGTGAGGAGGAGGAAGGTGTCCTGGACACTATCAAGAGTTGGAACAGGCCCACCGTTGAGGCCTCCGCAGCTTCGTCCGGAGCGACTTGTAAGCGTCTCCCCTACTCGGTTCTCACTACTCCTGCTAATGACTGAATGTAGATGTGTCACCCGCTGGTCCCTGGGATGCATTCACCATCACGGAGCGGACGCATCGTCATCGGTGCAAACCCTGCCAGTGCCCATGTGAGCACTGAGGCTGCCGTGAAGGCTTTCAACACCCTATAAGTTAGTTTCTCGGTTCCTCGATTTTCTAGTGAAAAGGCAAGGGCCCAGCAATTGCTGATGATGCCACGCTCCTTCATCTGAACAATCTGTTTACCGTTATCCGCTACACAAACAAGAGTGATATGATGATATTTGTTTATTTGACCATCTAGACTGGATATTCTCGTTGCAGTACTCTGAAGGGATGCTAAAAAAGCTGCGAACCGACTGTGTCCATGGCTCTACCCGTATCGTGCGTTCGTAACCTCATCATCAAACCACACAGGAGCCACCCCATAATTAATAACCGTGCTCTTAACCTTCGTATAGCTCTCATAAGCCTCCAAACCATTCTCCTTCCCAAGTCCACTCTCCTTAAATCCACCCCACGGCGATGATGGATCATTCAAATGATGACCATTTATCCACACAATACCCGCCTCAATCTTAGCAGCCACGCGATGCGCCTGGTTAAAATCGTTCGTCCAAACAGAAGCCCCGAGCGCAAACGGTGTCCCATTCGCAATGGCCACCATCTCCTCCTCAGACTCACACCTGATAAGCGCAATCACGGGCCCAAACACCTCATTACAAGCCAAATGCGAATCGGCCCTTGCTTCAATAATCGTAGGCTCAAAAAAGAACCCTCTCCCACCCGGACCCATCGCCGGACTCCCACCACAAAGAACTCTCCCCCCATCCTGCACCGCCCTCTCCACAAACCCCTTACATCTCTCCACCGCGGCGGGAGAAATAACAGTCCCAATCTGTGTCCTTACATCAGTCGGATCCCCAATTCTCAACGCCCTAACCCTCGTCTCCAACAACCCCCTAAACGCCTCATACATATCCTCATGAACCAGTAACCGACTCCCCGTCACACAAGTCTGTCCACTAGCAATAAAGCTCGCAAACAGTGCCGCCTGAACCCCCCGCTCAACCTCCACACTCGGCAACAAACAAACAGGCGCCTTACCCCCCAACTCCGCCGTAACGGGTACCATATTCCGCGCCGCAACGGGCGCAATAGCCCGATACGTAGCCAGTCCCCCGGTAAGATCGATCTTGGCCAGAAGCGGCGACTCGCAGAGGAACTTCCCCGTCTCATACCCGTACCCACTCACGATCTGTAACGCGCCGTCCGGCAACCCAGCCTCCTGGAACAGCGGGCCGAGTTTCAGAACCGATAGCGGGGCAAGTTCACTCGGCTTGACGATAACCACGTTCCCCGCCGCCAGCGCCGCGGCGATTTTCTTCGTCGCGATAAGCAGCGGGTGGTTGTACGGCGTTATCTGCGCCACGACACCCAAGGGTAATCGGGTGAGGGTGTTCACGACGGGACCCTTAAAGGGGGTTACACGACCTTCGTGGACGCGCGCCAGGGAGGCGAAGTACTCAAGCCATTCGGGGACGCGGGCAAGCTGGGTTTGCATTTCGCGGACTGGACGGCCTGTTTGACTAGTTTCAAGGGCGACAAACTCGGGGAGGCGCGTGCGGAGTAAGCGGGCAGCGGTGGAGAGGACCGTGAATCGGTCGGAGGGTTCGGTTTTGGACCATTTTCCTTCGTGGAAAGCTTGGACGGAGGAGGAGACGATGGTGTTGACTGTTTCTTGGGGGGTTGCGTCGATTGTGGCGATGGGGTTTTCGGTCGCTGGGTTGAGAACTTGGATTTGGTGGGGGGTTGGGATAGTGTAGGACCCGTTGATCCAGTTTGATATGTGGGGGATTGGTTGAGTCATTGTTGTTTTGGCTCTCTTGGGAGATTGGAGCTGGGGACAAGGTATGAGAGGGGGGAAGAAGAGCTTCTATACAAGTGGTGAGGGGAGATATGGCTGAGATAGGAGATACGATATGAGGTTGATAGGATATGATAGATAACCCCGCATATGCACTGATATGCTGGCCTTATCACCCGTTGAACTAATTAGCGCCAGTTACCCATTTATTTGGATATTCCTTGCACAATTAAGCTGAAACAGCTTACTCGTTAGCCAGTCATGATTTAAGTGTTATACTTCTCTATCCCATGTAGCTGAATAGTGTATACTACCATATCTCAGCTGACAGCGTCACATCTAACTAGAACTGATCAATCTTGACATCTTTATCTTCAGAAGTGCATAGCGGAGTCTGAATGCGATACGAAGTCCACTGTGGGCCCTCATTACTATCAAAGAGCGTTTCCAGTACGACGAAGCGGCACAATTTGGATATGCACGGCGTTTCTTATTGTTTCTCCTTGTCTAGCGAGTATAATATCAATAAAAAGAATGTCATTCACTTCACTGTCGTCACGCGAGTAGATTCATTTTTTTCCTTCGGTGTATGGTACTCCTACCCCTATTTCTGTCGGATCGTTTTCCTCCTTGGGTATAACATTTTGTGTATTACTTCAAGTACCACAAAATGTAGATGCGATTTGTCGTTGATCAATTAGTTTCGCTCACCTCGATTTGAATCGATGCAGATCTGAAGCCGTCACTACCCTAACTCAGGAGTTATTTCGTGGGGATATACTAGTTATCGAGTCGTAAATCCTTTCTAAATTTCATATAAACATCTATTCGCCACTTATAGTCCCTGCGTGGAACCACGTGTTACCAAAAAGGGAAATCTGTGGCTCATCACGTGACTGGGGTATCACACGAATGGCGTCTAGTCCATATTAGGATAAATCGCTAGTCCAAACAGGATCTAGCGTGCGTATATAGATAAAGCAGTTGTCTAGGAAATAGTTCAGGGGGATCTTACTCCAGCCCTTACAACAAGTTCCTTGCTATCTACTACTTATTCTACTTCTTGGAAATACAACAGAGACAAAGTACCTATTAGTCTCTATTTCAGCTTAAAGATCAACTCAATTGACGAGCTATCTAGAGAAAACTGATGAAGGGGCTCTTCATGGGATGTGGGTCAGACGACCCGCCGCTTAGGCGACCAATAAGCTCTGACAGTCTCTACTTTAGTAATGTAGCCATCTAAACAGAGTTTTGAGCCCAATTGCAAATACCTTCAACCTGTTATTATACGTGGCCACTGGACCGCTGTCAGTGTGCATTGCACACCTTCCTCTCCAGACCGTATCATACCATCCACGGATAGCTAATATCCACTCCTGGCAAGTTCAGGCTGCGCGAGCATATCCCGATTCCACCTCGGATCCTTACTCGCTCGAACCGGTGCCCAACCGAGTTGAATCTATGCCCATTAGCCACTTTCCTAGACCACCACATAAATATCCCGAACTCCATACCTGCATAACCTTCTGGTCCCAATCCTTCGTAAAACTTTTCACCTTCCCATTCTCAATCTCAAAGATAGCAGCCGCGCTCCATCGCGCCTTTTTCGGCGGATCCGACCTTTCAATGCCCTTGTATGGCTCACCCGAGTGCGACCCTTCCGCAGTGTATCGCAGCAATACATGCCCATTTTTCGCCCATGCTTGATCATACCGCACGATGCGCAAGTCATTAACGCATGCCATTACATGAGCGTGCGATTCGGCATAGTCCATTGGTGTAGAGCATCCTGGAAATGTGGATGGGCCCCAGAACCAGCTGTCCGGGGTGCAGAGGTGTCGAACTGATTCGGCGCCTTTATTTTCGGCTGGGGAGTAGGCGATTGACATGTACTGTTTTGCTATGGTGATGTTGTGCTGTTGGGGGTGGTCGTTGTGTTTAGTTGAATTGTTTTTCAGAATTATGTTAGATGTATATATAACTATGGCTGCCGCTTACCTCCTCCTCGGGTGTCTGTTCCGTCGAGATGACGGTCGGGGGTTCGTTTTCGGACGACATTTTGTTAATGGTACAAGTTATAATATTGGGGTTGATGTTACTTCTGATGTTTCATTTGGGCTTGGGGGAGGCCGAAACTACGTATATACTACTAGAGTATGACGAAAGTCGTGGATAGTGTCATGATGACGCTTAAGTAATGGCGGCTTCTCTGGTTATACGATTCTGGTCTCACAGTGATGAAATAGGCTTGAACGTACCAGAAAAGATATAGTCGTACGAGGTCTATCGTTTACTATGACATAAGCTAGGCGTGATTGTCTTGATTGCAAGATCAGAACGTAGTGTGGGTATGCCTCGGGCCACAAGTCAGAGATAGGCATAATACGCCCATCAATTATTCATTCTAATGCGAGATACCGCAGATCTTTCATCAAACAAATATAGTCACATGTCTGTTTGTCAGCATGAGCCATTCTTTGCCTTCTATGCAGATCGAGACTCTGGTCCGGGGTGTTTTCACAATTGATATTTCCCAAGACTTCGGTGAATGCGACTAATAGTGGATCTTGTTAGATATATAGTAGTCATTAACGGATATAAAGTAATGTCGTTCCTGTCGACACGTGCTTCTTTTTTCCTTCTCGCGTGTCGTTCCACAAAATGATGAGACAGGGTGAATAGCGTAAGGGCGCTAGGTGTCACAGCGACTGAGGTCTGGGTGAGTCACACACACTTATATCTAATACTGAACTATCAATGGGCACATAGATGTAATTTGCGGCTCGAGTTTCCAGAAACATAAAGGTCATGCACGCTGTCGTCGACATAAGCGACGCGGGACCGAAATTCGTGATTTGTCTTTGCCCGGTTCCTCCAAGAGATTCTCAAGAATAAGACAAAGTCCTTTGACTGTGTGACATAATTAACTATCATTTTTGTAATTTTCTAGAATAACTTGGTGTCCTCGTGGCCAAGATCCAAGCAATCAGACGATATTTCTCCTGCTGTGGGATGGGATAAATTGCCGAAAAGGGAAAAACGCGGCTTTTCATGCGGCCCACGGAAAACCGCAGAATCCGATTGGCCCCAGGAAATCTATCATGTAACCCGTTTAGGAAATTCAGCCATAAGGTCATAGTCACCAATGAGCTGTCAACAGTCACAGGACTAGTGAGCCCTTTGAAATTCTACTATTTATATACGGAATAAGTGGCTTCTTATCTCTCTTCCCACTTGTCATGTATACCTTGACTTGATGCCCTGTCGGTGACGGTGGACCGTCCTATTTCGATTTTCATCAAGAATAGAACCCATCCGCCATACCCCCTTTCCAATTACCCCACAAGGAGATGTTAACAACTACCCCCCTCGACACATTCAGTCTGAATCATGCCCCCCAACGCAAGAGTCGAGTCGCCTACTTTTATGATTCCGACGTGGGGAATTACGCCTATGTCTCGGGACACCCGATGAAGCCACACCGCATGAGGATGACACACAGCTTAATACTCAACTACGGACTGTACAAGAAGATGGAAATCTATGTGAGCAGACGGAATCGTTGCGATGAGGGATTTTTGCGTGCTTACTTCCCGGTGCGTTTTCTAGCGTGCGAAACCGGCCACGAAATATGAGATGACGCGGTTCCACTCTGATGAATACATCGACTTCCTTTTTCAAGTCACCCCCGATTCTATCACGAAGCATCTGACCGAGCAGGTCAAGTATAATTTTAACGATGACAACCCCGTGTGGGATGGGCTGTCCGAGTTCTGCAGTATCAGTGCGGGCGGGAGCATGGAAGCTGCCGCCCGTCTAAACAATAGGAAATGCGATATAGCGATTAATTGGGCGGGTGGGCTCCACCATGCGAAGAAGGGAGAGGCGAATGGATTTTGTTACGTGAATGGTGATTTTCTACTTAGACCGAATGAGTTTTATTGTTCCCGGCTAATCCGAAGTAGATATCGTTCTAGGAATTTTGGAACTGCTGCGCTTTCATCAACGCGTCTTATACATTGATATCGACGTTCACCACGGGGATGGGGTTGAGGAAGCGTTTTACACGACGGATCGCGTGATGACAGTCTCTTTCCATCAGTACGGCGACTTCTTCCCGGGGACCGGGGACATCAGCGACATCGGCGTTCAGGAGGGCAAAAATCATTCAGTGAATGTGCCCCTCCGTCCCGGCATGGATGACTTTTCCTATAGCCAAGTGTTCCAGCGGGTCATCAAAGGTGTGATGGACTGGTATCGACCCGACGCGGTTGTGCTCCAGTGCGGAGGCGATAGCTTGTCGGGTGACCGTCTCGGGAGCTTTAATCTCAGCATGAGGGGACATGCGAATTGCGTCAACTATGTTAAGAGCTTTAATTTACCGACCATGCTTTTGGGCGGCGGTGGCTATACTATCCGGAACGTTGCGCGTACGTGGACGTTTGAGACAGGCGTGGTGGTCGGTGAGGAGATCGGACCTGAGCTCCCTTACGACGATTACTACGGTGTAAGTGATAGATCAAGCTATCAATTTTCTGGTCTTTATTAACCAGATTAGTACTACGGTCCCGATTATGTCCTCGACGTCAAGCCGTCCAACATGCCAAACCAAAATACCGACCAATACCTATCACAAGTCTGCACGCGAGTTCTTGAGAATATCAAAAAGACCATGACATTCAGCCCCTCAGTCCAAATGGCAGATGTTCCGCGTCTCCCGCTCGTTCCTGCCCTGGACGCGGAGTACGAAGGTATCGCAGATGACGAGGATGAAGACTCGAATAAAGACATACGAATTAGTCCCCGACAAGTCGATATGTTCATCGAGCACGATGGTGAACTTAGCGATGATGAGGAAATGAGTCAAATCGGCAGGGTTTTGAACGCTATCAAAAAGAGGAATATCGTTAACCATGGAGAGGTTGCCCCGACCGACTCCGTGACAGAGGCAGAGACGTCGAAGACATCAGACGATCCGCTAGCCGATGATTACGTCGAGAGCCAAGACACGCCGATGACGGAGGCCGATGTCATTTTTGAGAATGCGAAAGTAGCAGTCGCGAAGTAGCTACTATTGTTTGTTTGTGGGACATGCCTCCTTTTGCATATGCTGCGATATGTCGTGTCTGGTTATACGGCTGCTTCTTTTTTGCGTGACTCTTCACCTTATCTTTCCCCTAATATTCTTCTTTCTATGTTTTTAACTAGTGGGTGGCGTCTGTTCTGGAATCTAGTCATATTTATTACTTTATTCACGGTGCGGCATAATTTGCTCGTAGCTCTTTATTGTAGAGTACGCGTACGTGTCGGCAGGGTATAAGGAAATACTAAGCATTGGGATCATGAGATTCGCTGGAGAACAACACATCGATGACCGAAGTATTTCTCAGGACCAGTATTAGAGCCAATCAAATACTTTATCTTTGACTATCTCTTGGATATGAGAGTGAGATATTATAATGGATCCGGGGTTCCTGAAATAAACACTAATACAAAAGCAGGAAAGTGGGCTACGTTGAAGTGATGCCTAAAATTTCCGTCTCGACATTATTTTAAATTTATATCGTCATAATCTATCTATATCATACGATATCCGCTGTAGGGTATAAAAAAAATCACCTTTCACACATCCGTTCACTCCCGAACAAGAACACCGCGGTATCTCATCTTACCCTCTCTTAAAGTCTGCATGGCATTTTCAATACCAGCTTCGTTCAAGGGAAACTTCATAATGGTGGGCTCAATGTTCTTCTCCGCAGCAAACTGCAACAATGTTTTCAAACTCTTCCGGGAAGCAACAAGCGATCCCTGAATACGGATGCCCTTGATGTTCATATAAAGCAGAGGAACAGCCGAGGGCTTGAAGTCAACAGTCAAGGGGTAGATAGTGCCATGGACATCCATGAGAGAGATAAGACTGCACGGAAATTAGCCACACAAGAGCAATTGATAACGCACAGAACAAAGGAACTTACGATGGGTAATCGACGTTAGCACTACCACAGAGCAAAAGGTGCTTCAACGGCTTGAAATCCGTCATTTCCTGGCCGGTGCCAAAGACGTGGTACTCGGAGGCTCCGAACTGCATAGCCTCCTCGCGCTTCTTCTCAGAGCTGGACAGGACGACCACGTGGCAGCCCATGGCAGCGGCTAACTTGATGGCCAGATGCCCAAGACCACCGATACCCATGATACCGACGCGGTCGGTGGGACGCACGCCGTACTCAGTCAGACAGGTCCACACGGTGGCACCGGCACACATCAGGGGAGCTGCATTAGCGGAGTCATAGCCGTCTGGGATCTTGAAGACGTTACTGGCGCTCCAGACGGCGCCTCTGCTGAAGGAACCGACATCATGATTGTGGGTTCCGTATTCCTTCTTGTTGGTGCAGTATTGGTCCCAACCTGAATATCCGTTAGTATAAGCCGCCCGCCATATTTAGGACGCAAAACTGGGAAGATGCGTACCGCTCAAACAGTGATCGCAGATCCCACAGACTTCATGTGTATAACCGAATCCAACCCGGTCACCGACCTTAACGTGAGTCACGGCCTCGCCGGCTTCTCTCACGATACCGACACCCTCATGACCGAGAACCTGGCCAGAGTGCAGGAAATGCTCGTCTGTGCCACAGAGACCAGAGTGCGTCGTTTCGATATAGACGTCCGTCGGACGGAGAGGACGAGTTGACTTGTCAGCGACGATCTTGCCCTCTTTGGAGCCACGGTACACATCGAAGGTAATGCTCATTATGATGGTTTTAAGAAGCTTTCTTCGAGACTTGGATAGAAGGGATAAAATTTACAACGGATGAATATTTTTACAGTGCTTTCTGGAAAAGCTCTTTATATATGATCTCTAACAATACTGTGAGACAAAAACGGATCGCTAAGCCGGGCCATCATATAATCAGAAACATCTCCGTAGCCACTCTGTGCCGAAATTCTGTCTAGATTAGAGTTTTCATGGAAGGTTCTATGCATCGGAATTGTGGGTATCCACAGGAACCTGGCCCACATCCCAGACATGCGGTGGATAGTGCCCTAACTCTCCGAGACGGAGCAATTCATATCACCGGAATTGGTTGCCACGATCCGTTGCCTTGACGTAAGGATCGATTCGGCATACCAGAGTTTAATACTGCCGAGGGAAGACACGCACTGCAAAAGGAACAGACTGGTAAACAAGCTCATGATCCGGACATCTAAATTGGCTGTTAAATGGGACGCAAAGGTTTGTACATTATCATCCTCGAAAGATCTTGTGGTATCTTCACACCTCATCTGAATGAAAATTTCATTGCTAGTGACATACGGGATGTGGATTCTCCTTCTACAGAAAAGCGATGACATCATACCCTATCTTGACAACTGTGGAGTAGCTTAACAGCATCTACGGAGTAGTTTGAACAACTATCTATAATTATCTAGCAAGGATCTACCACACCGCCAGTTATACCATCCAAGTCGCTGGGGAGACTGAAAACTTTTCCGGATCTTTGTCGTCGTTTCAACGGTCAAGGCCCACTTGAAAATCCGGCCCTCGTTTATTCCCGATAAACTACAGCTCATTTGCCACAGGGACGAAGCCCCACATCGTGTATTCCGTCCAATGCAATCTCGCGAATAGATTGATATGCGGTCCGAGATTCAACCGTAGCAGGATATTTACATTGTTTCAAGTCGGGGACTTAGATGGGCATAGCGCCTCTGTAGGTGTTTATCCTGCATGCGTGTGGATAGTGTTCTTCGCAGTTATGGGAGAGTCGTTGTTTGAACTTGAGAGTCAACGAATAGGGAATTCGTTGCGAAAATCATTGTGGGTTGGGAATTGGCGTGTTGTCTGGACGTACATTACAGCTAGATAGTGCATGTTGAAGAGATTCAGGGTACAACTCTAAAGAATAAACAGCTTCGAATGTGTAACCACCATCCTTACGTCAAAAAAGCTTATCTGGCACCGGGAGATCGGGATATCGGGATACCTTGATGGAATGTTCCTGATATCCTTGGTCATCGAGATCGCCTCGCAAGAGGTAATCGAAGCCCAAGAACGGGGGACAATTACATTCCAGGGAACCCCTAGAATGGTTGCTTCGTGAATGAAGGCAAGCCGAGGCACAAACATAGGCGCACCTGCGCCGCCAAAGACAAAATAATGAAGATAATAATGTTCAGTAATCATCGAATTACTTAACCATCAAAGGGCGATAGTAACCCGGGCAAGTCACGAGGGCAAGCCAAGATATGATGTGCGCAAATTCGGCCGTAAATCGGGGGCTAGAAGATGGTGAAGAACTTTCCGAGGTGGACTCGGGATCCACTCATAGCCGGTATGCCGTCTTGGCGTTGTCGAGAATTGGGTGTCGACTTTATCCTTCTGTTATCGTTTATGGGAGCAATTTAATTTCCCCAGACTCTAACCCGTATATATCAGAGACAGAAAAAGAATTCGTCCGATGACGTCCATGCAATTCTGTTTGATTTGTGCTATCTTTCAGGATGGAAGTAGTATCACTCGCCGCCATCGATCAGTTTCAGAAAATATATACATTACATAATCACATTAAGAAGTACTAATATATTGCATATGCAAAATGCAAAAGACGCAAACCCCAATTAACGGAGTAGTATCTAGGAAGTTGTTCAAATCCCGCTCAGTAGAAACTCTGATAGGAAACGACGAGCTAGATTGACAAATTTCTTGAGTATTTAAAGATCACGGAAGAGTAGTAGAACCACGGCGGCTTGACGAAACTGACAGGTGCTACAACGACAGGTGGTGGACTCACATCGCTTGTGAATAACGATAGTATCGAGGCCACAGGTGAGGGAGGTACGGAATATCTTCAGGATTCTAACAGCTACTCTCCACTTTAGCGCAGATATCGTTCTATCCAACCGTCTCCCGTGGCACGGCGGGCGTCCATTGATCTTTGACGGTTTTATCAGCCATAGAGAACCAGGCTTGTTGAATCTGAGTTCAATTCTCACAAACATGTGCATCAATGGTATCCGTGGGTCGAAGCGCTCACAATCTCATATACGGCGCCGTCTTCTCATGAAGTATTGGTCGATCTTCGATCGCAGGGTGTCGCATCGGAAGATATGCCGTGAGATTTAACTTATTGGGTGCAGGTCTGAGGAGAGGCGAGTTTCGACTGTGGAAGGCAGAATGTTAGTCCACCAATGCTGCGATTGCTGGAGAGGGCCAGATACAGACACTCTGGTTGATCGCCTTTTGCTTTGTCGGCCATAGGTAGCGACCACGGTGCAGTGATCCCACAATCTCCTAATACCCAGCATATCGAGGCAGAGTATTGTTGACTAGTCTTATGTCTTGTCGAAAATCTGGCAATATTGACATGGACTAAGTCTACTCATAAAGCAGGGATATAGCTGGCATCATCTGATTGATCTCTTTGATATCTCAGCCATAGAGAGAGGCAGAATGGGACCAACAAAGAATCCGCTGATGATTTATATTGATTGTGAATAAATGCATGGAAACGTCCGCGCTCCCATCATGGCTTGTGAAAAGGAACTTGCATCACGGTCATGTCAACAGATCTACGGATCAACACCCTGAACAGGAATACATTAGGGTTCACACCGCATCACAAAGAGACCTCGGAATCCCACGAGCAGAAATTAACATTGTGTTACACTTCTTGTTGCTTTCTTCTTTCTATCCCTCCCTGTCCTTGCTGTTGCATTCCATCCTCCATCTACACCCCCACCTGTGGTCTACTTACAGCCTTGAACAAGTTCTCTTACCCATTATTTCAAACTCTTTCAGAAAGCAATAACATTACCATGGCACCTAGCGTAGAAAAGAAGAGCAAGAACTCTGCGTGGACAGAGAAAAGCATGAAAGAGTCTCCCAAAGCAAGAAAGAAAAAGCCATCCACCGACACGAACAACGAATTGCCATCTGAAGAGTCTATCAGACAGGACTGGCTAGATGGAAACAATTGGAAAACGGCATGAAAGAGCCCCCTCCCTACCTAGGGCCGCTGAACTGACAAGACTTGATAAATCCAGTTGTTGACACTCATTATGAGTACTCAGGAAGCAAAGTTGGATCTGAAGCTATGGGAGATTGTCGACGCTTGGCGTAAGATTACCGTCTCATATAAATCTGCAAATGCTCAAAATACTCTAACATTTGGGCACAGCTGGTGATAAAAGCGAAAAGCCAACGGTCAAGTCTCTAGAGTCGCAGTTGAAGGTCTTCAAGAAAGGCCGAAAGTCTGGCAATACAATGGTCCTCCGTCGATATCCACCTGGCCAAGCCCCCTCCCGCTCTGCATCGGTCCCCTCGACTGTTCCTCCTGGCCAAGCCAGAGCGACGAGGGCTCAGACCAGCACTAAGACGTCGCAAAATGACCAGGTGAGCGTTACTGCTCCTGGCGTTGGAGTTGACCCTTCCGCTGCCATGGATACTTATGCTCCCTACCGTCCTTATGCGGACCCGAACATTGACCCAGCCCTCTTGTGAGCCACCACCTAGTGCATAACAATCTGTACGTGGATGTTGGGCAATAGTATGCATTATCAAATTCCTGTACTTCGCAATTGTGTACACATCTGCTAGCAATCGAGTGAATCAGGATCCAGCTATCCGATTAATACAAGCAACAAAGATTTTATCCCCCGATAGTCTTCCCCAAGAATCCCAGCGCATTCAATCATCATCATCATCTTCAATCTTCATCTTCTCCTCCTTCTTAACAACGCGCTTCCTAGTAGGCGTCTCCTCCTCGCCCTCAGAATCCATCTCGACCTTAGTCTTCTTCGTGGGAGTCTTAGGGGCCTGACTAGCCTTGCGCTTCGACGGAGTCGCAGTAGGAGATGACTTGCCATCAAGTTTGTCAGCCGTCTTTCGCAGCCTGACGATTCGGTTCTGAACGGCGCAGGCGGTCACTCCTGGTGAGGATGGAGTTAGTTATCTGTTCTGAGATTTGGTTTAGGGGCTGAAGATTCATACCAGAGTTCATGTGGGTGGCGAGGCGTTTGTAGTCGATTCTGATATTGGCATCCTTGTACTGGTCCAGGAAGCCGACCAAGAGCTGTTTGTGTGGTGTTGTTAGCTGGGGTTGTGGAGGGGGTCTGGTGTGGTACATGCTTTTGCGTCTGCTTCGGGAGTCCAGGCGAAAGGCATTTTGACGGTTTGGTTTGTATCTTGGTTGAGTTGGGTGGTGTTGTGGGTTGAGGTTCTGTTGTGGGTTGGGTTAGGTACGGTACGGTGTGGTTGGTAGGTGAGGGAAAGAGAGGGAGAAAGAGAAGAAAAGGTGACGAAAGAGAAATAAGTAGTAAATAGGAACTGAATGATGTCGTGCGACTAAACAGTTGAGTGAATTGTTTTCTTAATTGCCCTGTTACAGGTGAGACCTGATGTTACAGGTTAGCGGACATTGATACTAGCAACCTCCGTGTTTCCCTTTGAAGCATGGCTTTAGTGCAAGCCTCGCTTGGTGGGTAAGGATTTTATAGAATAATAGTATATTGTGTTTCTATTCTTTACCTGCAAGTTACAGTATGTCATCTGTATGACCTGGTAGCTGAAGCAATTCGTCGACTCATCAATGATCTAATTTGACCTCTTCTTTGGTCATTCCATTTTGGATAGGACAACATATAGACAGACAGGTTTATAATCAAGATACCACGCAAAATAACAAAACCAAGAAAGTAGCCAAGCAGCTAAGTGGTAACTTAAGGGATGCAGCGATATCGCCATCGGAAACTGAGCCAGTACACAAAGATTTAACTCATCCATCAATCTACAATCGAAAACCAAAAGAGGGACTGATCAGTACTGCAGGCTTTTACTATCGTTAGAGATAGCCGCACCGAGAAAGGAATAAGTAGCATGATAGAACAAACCAGCATACTAGAAAGCTGTGAAGAAGCTCTATGTATTTATTTCAAGCAGAACACCAAAGAATCAACCGTTGACCTTTTTTGAACAGATCAACTAGCACATCGAAGAGACAAAATGTGTCCTAGTATTACACTTAGCATATGATAAAGAATCCAATATACTGGGCAGCAAGCTTCGCAAATGTAATGTCCCTTGAAGTACTCTTAGAAGGCTAGTCACTAGCTGGGCGAGAACATTATCTGGCGTGATCTGTCGCTTCTTTACAAAGAAAATAGTTTGTAGAAAATCAATAATGATTCATTATGCCTGTTTCAATCGCCTAGTATAGTGAAAGAAACAGTAGACTAAGAGCCAGCCCACCTTCACACATCCGCGCGGTTTACCATTTCTGTCGCCTTCCGCGCAACCATAGTAACACGATTGTGTAAGGCTCAGACAGTAAAATCTCCTTGCAGCGGCAGATCGCGACTGGATCTTCCCACATACACCTGATACGCTCCAGACTGCAATAACCATTGCTGCGCCTCTACATCCCAGGTACTCAGATCGCGCCGGACCAACGCAAAGTCCACTTTCACGGATTGTCCTGCAGCTATGTGCACCTTCTCAAACCCACGCAGCTGCCTCACCGGCCCGTTAGGAATGCCTAGGTATAGCTGAGCGACTTCGTCACCGTCTATTGATCCGCTATTCTTGATGTCTACAGACACTTGAACGAGTTCGTCCCAAAGGCGAGGGTTTCCGCCTTCTTCAATGGCAGCTAACGGTGGATATGGGCTAGGATCGTTGCTGACTTTGTTGATGCTCAATCCAGAGTAGTCGAAGGTCGTGTACGACAGCCCGAACCCGAATTCAAACTGCGGCGTGATTCCCTGCTTGTCGAAGGCGCGATAATCGATGTATACACCTTCTGTGAAATCGGATTGAGGGAATAGCCCATACTGACCCTCAGGCCGGGTGGGGTGTAATAATGCTCCATAATCCTCTGCACGCTTGGCGACAGTGTATGGGAGCTTGCCGGAGGGGTTGGAGCGACCGTAGAGCAACTCGACGAGCGCCCTACCGCTATCCTGGCCTGGGAGATGCGCAAATATCACTCCTGTGATATTTTCATGGTCAATCCAGCTATTGACCAAGCGGATACCTGCGTTGTGGATGATGACCACCGTGTTGTTGCATTTTCCAGCCACGTTGGTCACCAACGCATCGCTCCCTTCATCCACTAAGCCAGGACGATCATATCCTTCGGTCGCATAGCTATTTATGAAAATGAGGCAGGCATCCGACGCTGGTTCAACGCCTGGGTCCTCAGAGGAGACATCCCACAGAAGTGACGTGCCGTCCTCGAACGCTTGATCTTGGAGAGCGTCTAGCGGTGCACTGATATATGCGGGTGCATTGCCGCCCGAGCCGCCACCAACATACAATGTATGGTTACCTTGGATCGCAGGACTATAACTAAGCCATTCTAGAGAGTACGTTAGGCTTTCGCGCGACTTTGCATCGTAACCGAACACGGACAACAACCGTGGCGATTGCAAAGGAAGGGCACTATTTGTGTTCTTGACCAAGACGTGACCTTCAATAGCACTCTGGAGAAGAACTTGTGTCGAGTCAGGAGACTTTCCGATAACTATTTCGTGTGGCGCATATAGGTCCTTAGGCATACCGACACCAGGGGTGGGAAAGTCAGTATCCTGGTTGACTTGGTACCAGGACGCGATGATCCTATTCCGTCAGAAGGCAGGGACGAAGCTTTGCACAGAGACACTAACCTGGTCGCCATATCGTTAAGTCTCGAATCTTCCATTGTCCCATTGGCAATAGCCGAAGTGAGATTGGAACCCCACGTCTTCGTTGAGGGCATAACCATGTCCAAACCAGCATTTGCTACAGCGATTCCGCCATGTTGGGCACCCCAGTCGGTCATTACATACCCTTGATTAGGTTAGCTACGAGCTCCGAACTCCATATCGCATCGGGGGCTATCATATACCTTGGAAACCTAATTCTGTCTTTAACAACCCGTTAAGTGCTTTGCTATTCTGGCACCCATAGGAGTTGTTGATGCGTTGATAAGAGCACATAATCGAAACACTTCCTGCCCGCACGGCATCTTGGAAAGGCCAGAGATACAGCTCATGCATGGTCTTGTCATCAATGTTGGATGAAGCAGCGGCAATATTGACACCGGCGACAGTTTCCGGGTTTCGATTGGTTTCTTGCTCATTGGCAATATAATGCTGACCAGGAGTTAAGGAAACATCGCACTTTGTGATCGTGTAGGCCTACTTACCTTAGTTGATGTGCCCACACCCGCGGCCTGCACTCCACGAATAGTTTCAAAGACTAGTGTGCCACTGTGGTACGGATCCACTGAGAAGCCTTCCCAGTTGCGGCCACCTTCTGCTACACGGCCAATCGGGCCTACCACAGGGCCTAAGAGTACATTGACGCCTTTCCGGCGGAATTCACCTCCCATATGGAGGCCTCTTTGCTGCGCGAGGGCCTTGTTCCAACTAGAAGTTTGCAATCACTAATTAGTTTTCAATATACTGCTAGTAGCTTTGGAAAGGCTCTACCTTGCACCAGCGTGAATTCCACTCGACCAAGCATTTACAAAGTCGGTTCCCCTCTTCGACAATTAGCTTTGCTTCCGAGAGCGCAATGTTTTCACTTACCAGACCATTGCCGGCGTCAGACACGCAAAGCCCTGGGAAATTTACTCGGGGAATTGAGGGAATGTTCCCAGAACAGCCATTATTTGCATTGACACCAGCAGTGAGGTTCACCTTCTCCTCGGGGGTAAGCGTGGCGACTAATTGCTTGGCCTTTGCGTAGGCAGATGCCCATGACCCAGATCCTGTTCCTTCCGCTAGAGGCACCATCTGTCAGTAGGAATAGATTCCAGTCTATGACCTCAACGTACGAGAGGGATAAACAGGAGGCGACTGTCCATAGAAATACGAGTCGTTAGTAATGTTTTCCTGGGTCGGAGCAGCGTAGCAGAGAGAGGCACCAGCCAAAAGGCCAGTTAGCCCTGTAAAGGTGTGCATTTTGCGAGTTGCTGATAACTATCTGCCGACATTGGGCGTTCTGGCCTATTTATCACCCGCACACATCTATCACCCGCATACCACTGCAACAACACTCGAGATACGGCGATTTTCTGTGCAACTCCATGGTTGATCGACATTACCGTCTTGGCCGTCGGGTAAACATCGGTAATACTACATCGCAGGATGGAGAAGTACAGAGAAATGACTCAATGTATGGACTGCATAGGAAGGTATCCCCACATTGTGTGTATATGTCGGCTTGTCTGGGGAAAGCTTTTTGTCCCCGCATTTTCCCAACCCCACATCAGAAACCCTGGGGAAGCTTCGACTATCCCGCCCCGGCAGACAACCGTGTTCAAGAATTGCCGTACGATAGGCTATGACCTCTCTTGATCTGTCTGGGTTACATCCTATGCAGTGGAAAATATCCGGGGAATTTCACCTACTCGGCTTTCGGAAGAGAGCATTCCTGTATTGACCATATGACCTTTTGTGGGGCTAGTATTGGATGACCTCATATCGTAACTTGTCAAAGTCGACACAATTTGCCAAACATGGGTATGGCAAATGCTAGACCATTACCCTCTGCTTGTCCAACCCACTTGGAGCGGGTCGTTCCGTCGCCATCTTCACGCTTCCCGTGCGACGTGGGACTTCTGACATCGGGCGCAAAGTTCGGCAAATGTGGGCGTTGGGTGACGATACTTCGATACAAGGAGCAGTATCAGGCTAAAGAGCTCGATGTAGAAGCAAGGTCAGCTGATTAGGAACTTCATCAGGAGACACAGGCTCTCGGCCATACTCCGGTCCAGGGTTTTGGTTCCTTGCCTGGTCGGCACGATTCAATACACAGTTGAAAAAAAGGTTAACATTATAGGTCATCAATCTGCAGAAGTTAATTGAGTAGGATAAGTAGATATCTCATAAAGTATGAACAGGGAACATGTCAAATGAGTCAAGAAAGCAAGCAAAAGAAAAGTGAAATTGATAGTATACTTCTAGTTACAGTGTGCCGCAGGGAGGCATTCGTAGTCATCTGATTGACAGTTGACGAAGTGAAACACATGACCTCCATCCGGCCCATGCCTTGCCACCTTCCTTTTAGGTTTAAGCTCGGTTGACGCTCGCTTGCTTCTCTCGAACTAAGTCGTTTTACTGCTATGCAATATTCTTTAAGAAAACATAACAGGTATACCAGTACATCCTTATGCTACCTGTTGCTCCTCCTCCAATGATGATGGTCTAATAGCCGCATTTTCCAGCGTCCCCCTCTCTACTTGCTTTTGTAAATCTCGCTCATCATCGCCCAAGTGGTCTCCGAACACTGTCGCTATCTGCTCAAGGGACTTACCGGACGTATCGAGAACGAAAATGAATGAGAATATGGCCGCTGCCACGCAGAACGATCCCGAAGAAGTGAAATGTTCCTCAGCCAATTTTAATGAGCATTTCCGGGACGACCACCCTGTTGATAAAGTTAGGGAGCCATATCATTCCGATGGCCGCACCAACGCCCTTTGCCCATTTGGAATTTTGGAACACTTCGGCTGGCAGTACCCAAGCAAGTGGGCCATAGGATATGGAATACATCGGCACACATATGTCTGGTCTCTGTTAGTTCGAGATTAGAGGCAGGCTATGCAGCAGCACTCACAAATCAGTGCTACGCAGAACCAGCTAAGCGCTTTATGTGATGGCTAGTCACTGCTATACTGACCAACCAGGCCGCCTATTACTAAGTGCAGCGCCGCCAAGAAAATACCTCACATTATCGCGAGTTCCCGTCGACCAACGCAGTTCAGATGCATGAGAATGTGGATATCGCCGACCAGCTGGCAGATGTTGACCATTACGGACAGAATCAATGCCGTATCGTTACTTTGTCGGAGGCCCTCAAAGAAGGTGGGGCATAGTAAACGGACGTGTTGATCCCGGAGAACTATTTTATGGTTATAATGTTAAGCGTGGTGCAATCACTAACCTATTTACCTGTTGAAAGAATGGGATCGCTAATGCCACGAGAGTTCGGCGAAAGTACTTCGGCCACAGGAGATTAATACACTGCTTCAGACCAACCATAAGAAGGCGAGGCTCATGATCAGGATATTCCTTCGCACTTGCCGCTGGAATCGCGCTTCGCACAGGATAAATTTCCATTACAGTTGAACCTGCTTATCGTGCACAGGCCGCCGACGCAACTTTGCCAGCGAGTGGGGAGGCTTTCCTCCTCCCTACCACGCATAGCTAGCCACCATGGCGAGAATGGAAAAAATGGATTGTGCAGCCCACCACCAACGCGGGAAATATCTGTAGGAGGAACGGCAGCCGAAACGACCAATCACCCGCAATAGATCTAGACAAACGTATTAGAGTTGTTTTCCCGCAAGGTTAGATGACACAAGCAACAGACCTAGTGCAGTAAGTGATCCAAAACGCCACTATTGCCCCGATGACAATGCTTATGGATTCCAAAACGACCAATGATCCCCTCCAGGTAGGAGGTGCAATCTCTGATATATATAAAGGTGCCCCCATAAATAGAGTACCGACCCCGATTCCAACAATGGATATCCCAGCTCATAGTTCAATGAAGCCGTCTAAACTGCGGCCGCCGTTCACAAAGTAAACGGTCGCCACTGCCAGGCCCAATTTGCGGGAAATACGATCCGCAATGGGGGGCAGGAACATACAGCCTATGAAAGCTCCAAGCTCGAGTATGCCCGTCATGAGCCATCGTGGAATCCATACCGGGGTTATCAGGGGCGGTTTCTGGGTACTGCTGCCTGAACTGCGGGGATCACAAGGATAAGAGAAATGACCTCTTGAACTGAGACAGGGAATGGGTCTAGTCAGCATCTATTGCGAATACTCCGCGTTCTGAGGAATCATTGGAAACATACAGTAACCAAAGGAGAATCCACCGGTGGCCAGGAGCGCTGCTCTGACAACGTAAGATGAGCGTAGAATGTCTCGCAATTGTCATACTTCACCAGCAAGGGCAAAGATAACAAAAATGTCTCCCCGCACTTCACCCTACCCCACGGGGAAGCTAAAGGATCCTTATCACCAGCTACGAAGAAAATTCTCCTAGTTGAAGCATAACTTCGGGGCGATTGTATGTGATCGTTCCGATGATTGGTTCATTGACGCTTTTCAGGGCCGCTTTTGCCCTTTCTGGCGATTACCCAAAGAAGACAATTTGGCACATTGGGGAGCATCAACTGTCGGCTATCAAATTGCAAACGCCGTGAATGTCATCAAACCAATAATGTGGGTGGGCGATTTGAGGTTATTGTTCTAAAGGATCGTACATGCAAGTTCATACATCAAGATCCGGCTACCAATTCGATCGACGCTGTTCAAGCCAACCTGGGAAGCCGACCGTGTAATGATATTCCCGTCGATAACTGAGCCAATCATCTCTCCATGGGATCGTTAGAAAGTGCATACGACCGAGATATCTGTCTCGATGTATACATGAGGGCTTGACTAATTCAGTTCGGTACGACCTCATCGACCTTTTCAAGCCCACCCTGGACAAGACAGTGTTATTGGCTTCAGTTTCTCATTGGGAACAAATCTATCGTATGAAGCAGCTCGCATTATCAAGAATGTTATCCACGCAACAAGTATGGATGTCGTCCAGGCTCTAAGCTATAATCGGTCCGACCTGAACGACGATACAGAGCTGATTCTAGTCCACTCTCTAATCTAAAGTCGACCGAAAATAACGATCGGGACCACAGTTAATATACTTATTTATATTCTGGGACTGTTTATAGGGGTCTTGGCTTGCGTATCTTCCATCTCTCCCTCAGACAACTCCTGGTCGGTGCTATTAAGAGTAACAGCCCACACTGAAGGAATAGCAATGACGAGTGCACCCATACAGAAGCTCCAGACGATCGCAAACTGCAGCATAGCCGGCCTTTTCAACGCATTGATTCGCCATGCCGTCGCACCCCCAGTACTTTAGAAGGTTTTGTATGCTGCCACTAAAACAGCTACCACAGCAGGTGAATTCGACCGAGCTCCAACCAACCAATAGCAGAAGGACTGCCAGAACGCATCGTACATACCGTAAAAGACGATGGGAAGCATACGCCCCACAGATACATGGCTACCGGTGAAATCAATGTCCTGTTTCTTCATCTGGGCCATTCGTCGATTAGACCAAAGCTGAAACGCGTATCCACCACCCCAGATAGCCATGCCCGTGACGAACAAAAACGGCCACCTGGCCCGGGCTCCGAGGCGAGGTACGTCAAGGAGAAGGCACATGACGAGGCCGCCAAAAACTTGTGGCATCCAGTACAGGGCCCATTGAGCGAGCGGGTTTGGATATCGAATATCATCCCATTGACGATATTCTGCTAGTATGAATCGGACATATTGGCGTAGAAGAAAAGCGGTAGAATACACAAGATCCTCCAGTCAGATATAGTACCCGAAGTGAGATTGACCACATTTTTGTAGTTTTTGTCGGTTTCCGGAGTCGACTGCAGATCAGCAATTCGCACCGACCCCGGTGGACAAATCAGAATCTCCAAAAGCCAACCTACAGCCATGATAACGAGCAGAGCGATGTTCGTACTGCCTGATACGGTCTCGGGGGTAGAATGCTGAGACCGAAACTGGTCAATGAGCCAACGTCCCCTCCCAGATTGAAGATGATCCAGAAGGCCACAATTGCACGACCTTTACGTGATTCGGGACATACGTCGTCATGATAGCACCTTGAGCAGCCCACAGGAATGAGGCTCTCACACCTAGGATTGTCCCTAATGCGATGACAAACGCACCATTACCCGTGCCTAAAAACATCTAAAAGTTTTGAGAGGGGATAAGCGAGACGATGGTGTGACATACAGTTTAACTGTAGGAGACATCCGGAATACAGTAAGTACGTCCATCCTCCGACGAGTAGACACACTCGGGGACCTACCTGGTCGAAAATAGGTCGAACAATGAAGAGTGCTGTCGCTGCTGTTGCAGAGAGGAAAGCAACGTTTGCATTTGCTGTTACTGTCGGATCTACCTTACCTGACCCTCCGAGACCACTAAAGGGCATTATACACCTGGGCGGCCGGTACGAGATCGGTGCAGGAAAGGTTTCCTTTCAACACGAAGATCGAACACGAACCCAAAGACAGCAAAAGCATATGAAACCTATCAAAAGGATTTGGAACTAGGAGTGGTATACACCTGGTAAAATACCGACCGCTGCCAGTTTGCTGGCCCCAGGGAGGAATGGTGACCCCCACGGGCGTTGTCTGATATATCGTCCATTATTATAAACTAGACCGAACTTCAAGGTGTTGAACTACTGCGTGGTTTGAGTCGAGTGGGAGAAGGACATGCTTCTTATGAAAAGTGATGATTAGTCATGACACTCATCATGAGGAAATGCCACCTTGGACATATCAGTCCCGCACTCAATCAACGAACCAAATCTTGCTGATAACCATTGGCCTGATTGGCAGATGAAGCCGCCTCGGCTATTCATATCTGCGGGATATTGACTGATTTCCCCGCAAGTCTCGCGTGAACCCCCAGGTTATTGGTATAGGTAAGAGATCGGTACGCTGTGAGGAAGGAGGTAACATCAGCACCGACCTTTGGGGTCGATAATCCCTTGTATTTCAGAGCCCAAGCATTTGATCATAGCGTTGGTGAATCTATCGCAATTACAGACTGAGACTGTTAACCCTCAGACAATGCATGTCGATAGAATGTCCACTCTTGACATGTGCAGAATTATCAATAGTGAGGACCATAATGTTGCGGAAAGTGTTAAACCATGGATTCCCCAGATAGCAGCAGCAGTAGATGCACCCACTAGTGGTGGAAGAGTTATCTATACCGGAGCCTGTACGAGTGGACGGTTAGTCAGACGGAACCAACTCGATATATGATTGTGGGTTGGATAGACATTGACACAAACCAGGATCGGCATCCTTGACGCGTCCGAGATTCCATCCACGTTGGCAGTCCCGCGATCGCAGTTTATGGGGATGATCGCGGGCGGGGATGCTACCATCCGCCGGGCCCAAGAAGGAGCTGAGGACAGTGTATCCTCCACAGAAGCCGATCTAGCCGCTTTGGAACTGAATCCAGAACTGGACAGTGTTATCGGCATCGCAGCGTCTGGCCGTACTCCATACGCCTTGGGTTGTATGGTGTTTCCAAGCGCACGGGTTGTCTCACCGTGGGCATTGCTTGCACCTCTCCCTCTGCGATGATTCAATCGGCCGACAGTGATTTTCTTATCTGCCCTCTGCGGGGACCAGAGGTTGTTACGGGGAGCACGCGACTGAAGGCTGGGACAGCTACTAAGTTTGTACTCAACATGTTGAGCACCGGGACATGGTACGGGTCGGTAAGATGTACGGGGACCCAGTACTTATGTCTCCTCCAACGCAATTAGAACAAGGACTAAACCATGGTATATTATATGGTCGATTTAGTTGCGTCAAATGAGAAGCTGAAGCAGAGATCCCACAATATCCTTAAACAGGGAAGTTTGGGCTGCAATGCGATGTCTGGTCAATATCTAGACGACCTAATCACCCGCTGTGATCGTAGCGTCAAGTTAGCTCTCTTGGTGGCAGACACAGAATTATCTGTCGAGCAATGCAAGAGCCACTTGGAGCCGGCCGATGGGGTCCTCGAGGTCGCATTAGCAGACACGATGGGAGCTTCTAGAGAAGGGAAATCAGGTGCTCAAGGCATCAATGGCGAGAGTCTCGTGCTCCGCATCGACGGTGGGGGTACTAAATGTGCCGCTGCAATCGCCGATGGCGTAGGGGACATACTTGGCCGAGGCATCGCTGGGCCCTGTAACCTTTATGTCTTCCTGGGTCCAAGCATGACCATGAGTTAACTTTTGAAGGACCGGATAGCTGTGACAAGGACCGAGCATTAGCCACATTGGTATCGGCCACCCAAACCGCCCTGAAGGACTATTCTAAGCCCGGTCTATTCAACCGTTTTACTCTGGATAGTTTGTCTTCACTTGGTTGCTTTAGGTCTCTATGGGTTGGACTAGCTGGTATCGATCGCTATAGATAGCAAGCATCCCTAACCCCGATGCTATGTAGCACCTTTGGACTACGAGGTCCAGATTGTCTGCGTGCGGCCAAGGATGTGGATCTTTTGACGGCAGCGATGGCGATGCACAAGGTCACTCCATCTACCATCGTTTTACTTGCTGGTACAGGCAGTGTAGCCATGAGGTACAATTAAGAAACAGATAACAATGAGCCTATTCGAGTTGCACGTTCCGGTGGTTGGGGGCATATTCTCGGGAATGAAGGTGGCAGCTATGCGATCGGATCGCAAACCATCAAACGCACGCTGTCCTGCCTGGAGGACATGAGACTTAGTATATCCACGGCACCACTTGCAGACCTAGACAGAGGTTCTACAACAGCTTGGCTGTGAACTCAAAGATGAAGGCAATAAGGCTTCCTCGGCGACATATTGTCGCAAAATAACCGGCAAAATATTAAGTCACGTATTACAGGAGCTGCCGAAGCCGTACTGCGGCTTTCCGCCAAAGGCAAAGGAGTATTGCAAGAGCAAGTTCGTGACCTGGTGGACAGGTCATTACGACGTCTGGTTGATCCTTCGTGTACCGGGTTCATGCCTCCTACCTCAACAGGTCTGATCCTGTCAGGAGGCATACTGCAACACAAAGCATACTACGAGTACTTGATCAGCCTGCTCGCAGATCGAGGGACCACATTCGCATTTGTGGAACGGGTGCAAAATGCTGTCTCTGTGGTAGCCACGTCTCTAGCACGAGCTGCGTTGGATAGCGAGTTTTGCGCCTAAGAGATGCAACGAATATTATCTGTGTACAAATTTGCAACTCCTGAACGACCTGCCTATCGGGCACATCCCACAGTCTCCTGAAGCTTTCTCCCCGCTACGCCCGTGATAGCTTGTGCTAGTTGCATGGAATCCTTTGTCATCCATCCGTGTGTCGGTAAAGAAAAATCACCTCTCGGGTGGAGCAAAACACTGGCCACGGACAGAAGAGAAAGGTCTGCCCTACTGATTACGTTAAAACTTTCTAGAATACCCCGGATATAGTGCTAATAATGGCACTCGATGTGCACGTACTAGTCAAAAGTAGTGGATTGACTGTTCACTGCAGCTCCGAAAGAATCAGCCCTAATTGGATCTCCTTCAAAAGCTCGGCGCCCCACTCCCGACAACTTCCTAAATAAGAAGTTATAAGTCGAAACCGTGCTCCGTATAAGCGTTCCTATTTCTCTGTGCTGGCCTCGAAATTGTTATCTGCGGGAAAAGCACCGTATTGCACCGTCAAAATTTGTGCAGGTGTTGATACTACATATAGTTTCCGAGTTCGTCATGAAGAGGAAGATCACCATACTACATTGAAGAACCTAGAACCCGGCTTCCCGGCAATAAGAAATGGTGGCATTGTACCGAAAAGACCCTACTGATTCACACCTAAGCTCCCCCATTAGTCTACCCCAGTTTGCCAAGTCACAAGCTCCCTGGCTGAGGTACCACTCTATGGCCAACGCAATCACAAAATAAGTAATTCGCCTTTGTTGAGTAAACTCTACCTGTTCCATTGCATTCCAACAGTAAGAATTTTTCGTGGGTCTCAAGTCATTTTACTAATGTTTTATAGTCATCCCTGCTTCACATGGCCACAAAATTGTGTGCTTCTCTAAGTTCATCGCCTCTTATGAAAATTCTTTAGCTTGCACTAGCCTCTGAACGGAAGCCAAGAAGAGTGAACACCCTGTAGATTGGCCACCAGATACTGTCTATCCAGGCGGCCTTGTTTTTGGTGTTCGCCTCAGAAACTGCTATAAAGGCCGAGCTCAGGAACCCTGGCGTGAGACTTGCTGCGTAGCATCACGTCGGACTATGGATTCCTTGTGCGGACGTCCTTCAACCATCTTACTCTGCACCTAGTTGAGACTGATCACTAGACACTCTCTACCAACATGAGCAAAGAGGAGGTCTCGGAGGCAGTTGGCGGTCTCTCCGGCTACGGGAACAAGCCACTGAGCCGGCCAGCTCACGCCCTGCCCTGGGAGGACATCCTCCACGAACTGAAGTCCAACTCCCAGGATGGACTGACGGGCTCCGAGGCACAGAGCCGCATGTATCAATATGGGCGAAACAACATCAACAGTGCTTCATCTACCGAGCCACTCAGGATCCTGCTCAAACAGGTCGCGAATGCTATGACTTTGGTTTGTGAATTGAGAAACATTAATATGAAATTATAGCGGCTAATAGACTGGTAGATATTGATCATGGCAACGGCTGTGAGCTTTGGCATCAAGGCCTGGATCGAGGGCGGTGTTCTCGCCGCGGTCGTGGTCATCAACATCGTCGTCGGCTTTGTACAGGAGTTTCAGGCCGGCAAAACGATGGACTCTCTTCGAACTTTGAGTTCTCCGAACGCCACCGTTGTTCGGGACCAGCAGGTACATAGTATACAGACTACGGACCTTGTTCCGGGCGATATAGTGGAGGTCAAGATGGGAGATACTATCCCAGCCGATATAAGGTACGTACAGTTCCTTCACGCTTGTTGAAGACCCCTTGCTGAGATGATGAAGACTTATCGAAGCCGTTAACTTCGAAACGGATGAGGCTTTACTTACCGGTGAATCTCTACCCATTCGTAAAGTCGTCACTGAGATCTTCGACTATGGCACGGGACCCGGTGACCGCCTTAATATTGCGTACAGCTCGTCGACGGTAACAAAAGGCCGGGCAAGAGGAATTGTGTTCGGCACAGGAATTCATACCGAGATCGGCTCTATTGCAGCCGCACTGAGAGAGAAAAGGTTAAGCAACTTGGAAGTGGAGTGCAGGGCCGATGGTTCTGCAAGTTTTCATAGTTATGCCGTTGCCGTATTTCTCATGGTGGCTAACTTAATTGGAAATTTCCTTGGTACCAATGTCGGCACGCCGTTGCAACGAAAACTTTCGAGACTTGCTATCTTTCTATTTGTCACTGCGGTTATTTGTGCTATTATTGTTCTGGGGGCGAATGAGTTCGATAACAAGCAGGAGGTCGTTATCTATGCGGTGGCTACGGGACTTAGTATGATTCCTTCCTCTCTTGTAGTCGTTTTGACGATTACGATGACGGTCGGGACAAAGCGGATGGTGGAGAGACAGGTTATCGTGCGCAATCTGAATTCGTTGGAAGCACTGGGTGCTGTTACCGGTAAGGGACGTCGTGAAATAGTGACTTTCAGAAGCTGATGACAATGTAGACATTTGCTCCGATAAGACAGGCACTCTCACGCAAGGGAAGATGGTGGCCATGAAGGTTTGGATACCTGCGAAAGGAACATATACCATTGGGGAGTCCAGTGAGCCTTACAACCCCACCGCTGGAGAGCTGTACAAAGACCCTAGATCGCCACGAAATATCAATTTCAAAAGCGAAAAGCAAGGTGCAACTGTTACCCCGGAGGAGCTTTTGGACTGGAACAGTGAACTGGAGGAATATCTGAAGGTAGCTTCTTTTGCCAATCTCGCGGTAATCCATGAAGAGAAACCAAGAGAATGGAAAGCGCGAGGAGATCCCACCGAGATCGCTATTCAAGTTCTTGCGTCTCGCTTCGGATGGAATCGGTCCAATTTCACCTTTGGGGATACACCTGCATGGAAGGAAGTGGCAGAGTTTCCCTTCGATTCAGACGTGAAGAAAATGTCGGTCATTTTCCAGGAAGCTGCCACCGGCCACAACCACGTCTTCACGAAGGGTGCTGTGGAAAGGGTTATCGCCTCTTGTACATCTCTTCACATGCAGGATGGCGAGGCCGACTCGATGACCGATGATATCCGAGAGAATATTCTTGCGAACATGGAAGCAATTGCGGCACTGGGACTACGCGTCTTGGCACTAGCCAGCAAGAGGTACATGGATACGATTAGCGATGCTCAAAATATCAACAGAAATGATGTGGAAAGTGATCTGGTCTTCCGTGGCTTAATTGGCTTGTACGATCCCCCGCGTCCAGAATCGGCTCCTTCGGTCCGCCGTTGCCATCAAGCAGGTATCACCGTCCATATGTTGACGGGAGATCATCCCGGCACAGCCCAGGCCATAGCAATGGATGTGGGGATTCTTCCAGCACATTTCAGAGACCTAAGTAAGGATGTGGTTGACACTCTGGTAATAACGGCTCAAAAGTTCGATAAACTTTCTGAAGATGAGATAGACGCTCTTCCGACATTACCTCTTGTAATTGCACGATGTGCCCCGAGCACAAAGGTTCGGATGATCAAGGCCCTCCATCGACGGAAGAAATTTGCGGCTATGGTAAGATCCTACTTTCCAAGGGTTGGTACAGAGTTATATTAACATACTCTTCTAGACTGGTGATGGTATCAATGATTCCCCTTCGCTCAAGGATGCTGATGTCGGTATTGCCATGGGCCAAACCGGGTCAGACGTTGCGAAAGATGCGTCGGATATAGTATTGGCGAATGACAATTTCGCGTCGATTTTGAACGCCATTGAAGAAGGTCGACGCATGTTTGATAATATTCAGAAGTTCATCCTTCACGTCCTTTCACAGAATTTCGCACAGGCTCTTATTCTCCTTGTGGGACTCGCCTTCAAGGATGAACACGGGCTTTCCGTATTCCCACTAAGTCCGGTTGAGATTGTCTGGCTGGTAATGATCACCTCTGGTTTACCGGACATGGGACTAGGCTTTGAGCAAGCGACAGCCGATATTCTGTCACGACCGCCACGAAGTGTAGGTACCCCTACCGTTGGCCGCACTACCTGAACAACAAACCATTGACACTGAATGAACAGATCAAGAAGGGAATCTTCACAATGGAAATCATGCTTGACATGATCGTCTATGGGATTTGGGTCGCAGTACTCTGCCTCGGCGCATTCACCCTAGTCATGTACGGCTTTGGCAAGGGCAACATAGGCACAAACTGCAACAACGTTCTTGAGGGCTGTGAAATTGCCTTCCGCGCCCGTGCCACAACCTTTGCCTGTCTAACGTGGTTCATCCTCTTCCTAGCCTGGGAGATGGTGGATATGCGGCGCTCTTTCTTCAACATGAGACCCTCATCCTCGCATAACTGGACCCAGTGGGCCCGGGACATTTGGCAGAATCGGTTCCTATTCTGGGCCAACGTCTCTGGGTTCTTCATGGTGTTTCCGCTGATTTATATCCCGGTCATCAATGATAAGGTTTTTCGGCATACTGGGATCTCGTGGGAATGGGCGATTGTTATTGTGGGCACGGTGTTATTTTTCCTTGGGGCGGAGAGTTGGAAGTGGGTTAAGAGGGCGTACATTAGTCGCCGTTCTGCGAAGGGCGATGTGCAGAGTCACATTCACGATGATCTGGAGAGCCAGCCGGTTGGTGTGCATACACCGGGGCAGTGAAAGGTGAAGCGGCTGTTAGATGGGCGATTATTGTCGATTCTGTATGCATGATAAATCTGTATCAGTCTCGGCCAGGACCGCCTTCCTGCAATAATACATAATAACATTAAAAGTCTCGTATGAGTATGATTAAGCGTTCCTGACAAAACGCGGGATATCACTCAAAGACACTACTACTATTTACATGACTAGCGCCAATAAAGACCAGGACACTTTCCACTTTGATAGCCCGAAGGGGAGAAGGAGTACCATGATTAATTCATTGTAATTCCTTCGTGGATCGACCCAAACTCATTCCGACCTCCACATCCACCATGATCTTTTGATGACTGAGTTTCTCCAGGTCCTCGTCGAATTGAATATGGCCCTGCTCAAAGGCCACTATAATGCTAGACCCACCAAACTGAAACAACCCAATCTCATCCCCCTTCTTCACATAGTGTCCCGGTTTGATATGTTCATGAATCCTATCCCGACGGTTAGAACATAAACCCAATCGCCAGGCTCGTATACTTACTCTACAGTCCCCACATTCGTAGCCCCAATAGCCACAAACAACACATCCCCAAACTCCTCACTCTCAATCCCAACACAACACCTCGCATTCTCAGTGAGCACATCAACCGAGCTCCGCAACGCAATCGGATCAACCTGGTAATAATACCCCGGAATCCGCTTAAACCACTTCACCTTCCCCTGCACCGGAGAATGATACCGATGATAATCCTGCGGGCTGAGTCGAAAGCTCGCAACAGCCCCATTTTCCCATCGCTTCGCGCGATCGACATCACTAATCAGATTGCTAATGGTGAATTCGTTTCCCTTGATCCACAATCGACGCGTAGCCTCCACAGTCGGGTACACCACTACTCGCGAGTCGGACACAATCACAGCCTTGGTAGGGTCCTCCGGGGCATGAATCGGTCGCGCACCGGGGGCATGTTTCCGGATGAAGAAGTCTTCAAATGTGGAGTATGCTTCGGGGTCTGAGGGTTCGAAGTGAGACATGTTTATTTTGTAGAATTCGATGAAGCGTTTGATTTTCGCGTGGGATTCGGGTCGTCCTTCTATGACACCTGGGTTCTGTTAATCATTTACATGCAAATTATGCGTCTATAGGAGCGAGGAGATAACATACCCTCTCTGAGACTTTCTTCATGGGTCCATAGACGCAACAGATGCGTGCGGTCAATCCACTCCGTCAAGGGGTTGAAAAGTAGTAGAAGCTTGAGTTTCTTGAGAAGCGGCTGTTGTTCTCGGGTGAATTCGCCAGTTTTCCGGTTCAGCGTTAGCCATCCTACGTGGCGGTCTTGGAGCTGTTTAATCAATGCGATGGCGGCATATACCACTTTCTGGACAAACGCGATGATTGCTGACATGGTGCTGTATGGCTTTCGTTATTCTAACTAGGTATCATGAAGAACCACTGTAGAATGTAAAGCATACTTTTGTTTTGCTCAAGAGTGCTTTTTATATATAAAATCTTCTGGCTGTCGCGTCACGGTGATGTCATGCGGTCACCCCCCTCCCGATGCCCTAAACAGACCCAAATGAGAACAGTAAAGATCGGGGCTGAGGTTCATATACAGCTATATTTCATTGCCATGAATGTTATGCACACTATGTCTAATCGTATACAGCGGTTATAGATTCTAATTAAGCATGACTAGATAATCTTCCCTCGCAGTGAAAAAATCGCCACCCAGGAACACGATCTCCTAAGCACATATAAGCAACAAAGCCTCTTACCACTACTAACACCAAGCCCAACCTCACTTCAAAGACGCAAAAATTCAATCGACTCAGCCAAATAATCATTAACCTCCCCCGGCGTCACCCTCAACATCCCATGCGAACCAGTCGAAGCCCGACGCTGCCTCGTAGAATTTCCCGCGCCCAATTTCTCCACCTTACAATGGTTCACACGCTTCCACCTCCGACAGCATCTGTTGACAGTAAGATTAGCGGCGACTAGTCGTTGTGCGGCGATAAGCATATCGCTCAACCATCCTCTAAAATATTCTTTCTGCGGTCTCCCGTCAAAGAACGATACACCGGTGGAATCGGGCGCATATTCTCATGGTTTGAGAGGGCCTGAGCGATCCAACGGTGGTGTGATTTGGTTGTGGAGTTCGAAACCGTAACCGGGTTGGGGGTGTAGAGCTTGGAGTGTTTATGTTGGTACCGGGGTTGCTGC